>MU874004.1:0-11403 GCA_036418205.1 Ostertagia ostertagi | reverse complement strand
TGCAGCAGCTAACTTTGCAAAGTCCTAGCGCTCTTGTCGGGTGAATCCCGTGCACGGTAACACCCCATCTGTGATTACCCTTTGATGGTTTATATTACAGATCGAAGGGAATCTTCACATGATTTCCGTCTAGCCTGTGCCTTTAAGTCTTTTGCTCAAGTTCAAAGGCCATCTCGGTCAAGTTAATTTCAACAGTGCGACTAAGTGCATTGGCATTCCGGTTCGAAAATTTTGAGCAATACGCCTGCTTGCGAGGTAATCAGGCGGAAAACATGGACTGCTGAAGTGGCGACGGCGACGCCTTCATTCCTACATCACCCGTTGCCTCAACGACAACAAAAAGCGATTAGCGAGAGCACTTCGGGAAAAATTGGAAGGTGAAGAGGAGCACACGTGGTCGGACGGGTCGGACGTAAGGCCGAAAGGAGAAAATGCTAGATGCTGGATGAAAATCGTAGGCATATACACAAGGAAGGATTTGATTAAATTCCCGTATCGTGCACGAAAAAAACAACACTACATTCATATATACTGTTGTTTTATTCAGGATATAGTATGGAGATTTAATTAAATTCGTACATACGCCTTGAGAACATCTGAATGATCCGAAGGAAAGTAGATCGATGAAGTGTAAAGGGTGAATCATCGGATGCTAATCATTCGCTCGAGAGGATAAGCCACGTATTCGACTTCCGTGCAGAATCTTGGTGGCAGTTGAGCGTGATTCCGCTCGTAGAATAAGTAACGGGGATCGGAAAGAATAAAACTTTTATAAGAGGGGCGGGGATTTCAGTTAGGCATCAAGGTGAAAATGTAGTTTGGGGGGCCACTCATAATATCTAATCGAACTGGCAATATCTAATCGAAGTGGAGCTGCGGTAGGGCGGTCATATCTAATCACCATCCAGAGCACAGTCTCTGAGTGTATGATTAGATAGGGATACCCAATCCCGTTCCATACAAAATCGGATACCTGGGAGGCCCTTTCTTCGAGGGTTTGCATGGCAGTCGCAAGAAGGTTTGATGAAAGTAAGGAGCCAGCAGGGTAGCAGCCATTTTAGCCCCTGACCATATGACAAGGGTAAGCGTACTAGTCCAGTGGTCACGGTCTTAGTGAAAGATATGATAAGATATAAGTGCCTTCCCGCAACTCTACTTTGATTAGATATGAGTGTCTTTCGCAGCTTCACTTCGATTAGATAGGGGTGCCCCCCGAACTACATTTCCCCGCATCTATGTATAAGTAGCTGTCAAGGCTGCCTGACCGCTCTGAAATGCGCCACGCGTTTCACTCCTATAAGAAACCGCTAAGGTTCTTATTTAAATCTGCTTCTCACCATTATTCATAAGGTTCAGGCGATGCTCATGCGGTTCCTCGGGTACTCGACAGGAGGCTCGTCGAGCGGCGAAAAGGCAGAGACGCAGACGGCTCGGCGGACGAGTCGCAGCGCGTGCTATGTGATGTGGAACGTACTGTTTTGCATCCTATTGAACTTGGCGCATAATCACTGCACCACGCCCTTCGGCTGGTCTGCTGACCCATCTACGTCTCTGCCTTCTCGCCGCGGATGGGCCTCCTGTCGGTGCCGGCTTCCTCGGCAAGGAGGCTGAAGGCTTGGTATCCCCGTAAGTTGGTTTGGGAACTCGACCCCGTTGGGGTTCGATCCGCTGGCAATGGTTGCCGTAACGGCCGGGGGTTCTCACCCCCTCATGCCCTCATACCATAATGTCAGAAGGGGACTGGTTTTTACCAAAAAAAAAATGTGTCAGGGCGATTTCCATGGAGAACGGGAACTATGTGAAAACATCATTAATAGAAGAATAATAATAGATAATAATATACTTAATTAATAGAGAAGAAGCAAGAAGGTCCATTGGTGGTGCTGTGGGGTACTGTTTTGAGACACATACTCCAAGAGGTATGCCCTCGTACAATTCAATTGCACCTTGAAAAATGATTTATTAACTTGCGATAACCTTTTATTTATTAACGATTTATGACCATTTAACGCAGCGACTGTAGTCCTTAGTTTAAACCGGCTGTATCGAGAGCTAATGAGGTAAAGGTGAAAGTGGCTTCAGGCAATTCTTTGAAAACAGGTAGTACCTGAAACGCCAACCCCTAGACTCACACAAAGGGCTTCAGCATCGATCAAAAGAAGGCGGGTGGGTGTAGACGGTAGCACAACTGCTCGGAGTTAGAGGTGCGGGTCCAATTCCCGCCTGGACTTTTGCCCACAACCCATCCTTGTGAAGCTTGCGCAACCATTCATTTATAAGCCAATCGTCCTATTGACATCTGCTGTCAAAAAGGGGGCATGATGAGCGCGAGCAAAGTTAGAGACAGTTGGAGGCACGGGTCGCGCGATAAGATCCTTAAAATTCGCAGCATTAGTGAGGTAGCAGGACCCCCAAATCATAGAGATGGTGGTACTGTCGCATCTTCCATGTGCGCGGCAAGAGAGCTGACCGCTGCGATCGCTGCCATTCTTGTCAATCGCAGCATACGTGGCGTCTGCGCCCTCTCGCGTACGACGTGCTCTCTCGCGTTTCCCTCTCCTCGCAGCGCTGTGTCTCTCCGTCATACCACGGTCGACCTCACAAGGAAATTTCAGTGATTTCTATGGTGCTTTTGCTTTTGTTCCCCATTAACGTTCCGTCCGAAGGGATGAATCAACGCTATATTCTTCATCCTTTATCCTTTTTGGTCGACCTACAGTCCTCTTTTTACGGAAATATGGCACTTCAAAGTAATACAACCAATATCGGCAACAGCTATGAGCATCAAAGTGATATTACAATTATTATTTACCACTGTACTTAACTATTATAAAAATAGCAGGAAGTAATGAAAGTTCACTACTTATGGCATCTTCACTGTGAAAGTCAATATGAAAGTTCAAGTGGAAAGAGGCGGAAAATTCTTTTCACGGCAACTATCTAATCTACGAAGCGCTATGTGTGCAATTATGGCTCACTCGCAAACGCCTATCAAGTGCTGGAATTAAAATGGAGTCTGGCTGGTTCCAATTTGACAGGATTCAATCCATGGTTTTATTTCGGTTTACTTTTAGCAGAGAAAATGACACCTCATTCCGGTACGGGGATTTCATGCTACGCTATGGAACTGAGCTAAAACACTAATTAACACATTGAAGCCCCGTGCATCACCGGGTATGCAGATCGGTTTTAAGCCCTCCTTCAAACATTTATCAATTTATGCACCTGCACAATTTCCATTATCTCCTTGAATCCATTAAATACATTGCTGCTTTTCATCCCAAACTTGAAGGCTTCGGAACTTCAAAGTTACAACCAGTAGTGCCCCAGTTGAACACTCCTGCCGAGTCTGGTCGAAAACAAAAACTCACGTATTACGAAACTACTGCGTGTATGGTAACTACTGAATGAGGGCCAAGTATAGAACTAGCACTCAAGCGAAAAAAGGAAGTAACGCGGTAAAAAGTAAGCGGCCGAAAGCGCCGCTGTTGCCCAGCCGCAAAGCGAAATTTTATACCATATTAATATTAGGTCGGTCCATAATTTTTGAGAACCTTTGGTGTTTTTCGATTTAATTACTTATCTTATTTCTCTGATGTATTTATTCAGCATAGTATACATCACCATTATTACCAACATATAACCAATGCGAGGGTGGGTATTCAGTGTCCTCTCTTGTAAAATTTCATAGAGTTCTGAATCGAAGAAATATTGAATGTCGATTTTGACTTTATTGGTGATTCAAGTGAGATTTCTTCTCCAGAAGGTGATTGAGAGAGGAGAGCGGATAGTCGTTCGTTGACGCAGGATTAGTGCTACAAGGCGGAGCTAAAAGAACTGACCGCCCGAGAGTCTCCAATTTTTTAGGAATTTTCTTAGCAAGGCGGGCTCGAACGACCTCAGAAAAAATAGATTTTGTCTTCCTTTGCTTTCAAGTTGAAGGCGTTGCCATCAAGCTGTCAACGATTCTTCCCATCACTGACACTGGTATTAGTTGATGCCGGTCTTCAGCGCAAAGGCCCTCCCGTATTGCGCCAACGACTCAGGAAGTTCGAATTCAGAGGGAGTTGGGTTTGTACTGTCAGAACTCCCGAATCGTTTGAGCAAATCTACTGCGGCTCGTGGATTTGTTAGCACATTGCACCCAGTCCACATCACCAATGAGTATTATAGATGGTCATCCGAAGGAACTATAGGAAACCAACAGGAACTTGATGATGTCAGATTGGGTTGAGAACTGATTCGGGACTACAATTTTCCTTCGATCAGAACTCTATGAAAGTCCACAAGAGAGGCACTGACTGAATACCCTCGCATTCATATATTGATATGTGTTAATAATAATGATGTATGTACTATGCTGGATAAGTAGATCAGAGAAATAAGATAAGTTATAAATCGAAAAACACCAAAGGTTCTCAAAAATTGTGGACCGACCTAATAGTTGATGGGGTGTGTGGTCTGTTGCGGGCGAAAACACGTGGTCTGAAGCGAGCGAGACGTACAATCTGTGGCAAAATTCCATAAAATGTCTCGAATGTGACATTTGTGCATCACCGGGTATGCACGCGACCGAATTATCACGTAAGTGAATATGTTGAGAGCGAGTTTCTACACTTCTTTCAAGATAGTTCCAAGCAATTGTGAAATATACAGATTAATTAGACAAGCACAATGTTTTGAAATCAGAGCAACAAAAATTTGAGAATGCGCGGGGACGCCGCTCGCCAAGATGGAGATATACTGCGCGTCCTACGGACAAAATAGTCGTATTCACAAGTATGATTTGTGCATTTCCGAGTAGGTGAGGGCCCACTGTAGTCAATTGAGAAAGAAAAAACATTTGTAAACGATATGAATAAAACGGTTCATTTCGCTCCTTCCCCAGAAGACGAACCCTATTATTTCATCAATCAATGTCATGCGTGACGGGCGAAGAAGTCTGTGTATGCGTCAGTGTGTTAAGTGGAACGTCTTGCTGAAGAAGCATGGTTTCCAGGCCGATTCAAATTCACGTCGCTCCTAGAAAACCCCTCCGAAATTCTAGGTACCTTCGCTGATCTCATATCAAGCCTAAATCGCCTATTTACTTATGACTGCGACCCAAGGCAATCCTCCTAGCAGTTGTTGCCGCTGAAGTGCGAAAATCAGAGGTGCTAGAAGCGTGGACTTAAAAAAAGTGATAAAAAACCATCTAAAAACCTCAAAAAAATGGAATCCTCGTTTTCGCCCGTTATATTTTCGGAAAGCGTGGACGATTTTGTTACTAAGTAAAGGTTTGTTCGAGATGAAAACCCTAAATAGTGGCAGCATGAAGCAGTAGGCTGAATAGCCGTCTCTACCTTGATGGTCGGTGGCAAACAGTGTCGCTTAGAGCGAGCCGAACCTATCACGCTAGCGACTGATTTTCTAAAGTACATTCGCATCTTTATCAATTTCATACCACATCCGGCGGAATTCCACAGTAAGCGGCGGTGGGCATGTCTGAGCAATCTTGAGGTTGCGGGGGGGGCAAGTTATAGCCGACGTGGTTCGCGCGTCCATAATGCACCTTCTGGCCCCGAAATTGGCACCCGCTAAATCGCCTAAGACTGCAGCACCTTCTCCAGCCATCTCTCCCCTTGTTCTATTTCAATAAAACCTCATACCTTTACTGCGGCGGCCTTTTATCTCTAAACGGCCCGCCGACTTGACCCATCTTCGCAATCCACGGCGTAGCGAGCATATGGCACCTTTAGAGGCAACCCTGCGGCGACTTAACACACACTATAGGAAGAGATATAGTTTATAGCGAGAAGTTGCAAGTCCCTACCTAACCTAAGAATCACTACCGGCTTCGCCGTCGAAACTACGCGTTGGGCAACCCTTAGGGCACTGCAACACCAATAGGCCCCTAGTTCTACGCTATCACCCCACCCACCGCGAGCAGCGATGGTGCAGATCAGCCATCGCCAATTTATCGTAGAAGATCACGGCGTCGCTTTTTTCAAACGCCGACGTGCGCTCTGGAGGTTAAATTAATCATTTCTTTGAATCGGCCCTGTCCTCGCCATCTGTACCACATGCGATCCATATTGAAGGGTAAGGTCATATTCCAAAGCGTTCCCAAAGTTTTCCTTGTGCTTTCACTCTTATTCACTTAATCAGGTCCATTCTCAGCTAGATTATCACCTGACAAAGGAAGCTCTAGTAATCAGTTTAATCACCGGGGTTTGCTTTTTAGGGAGCTCGTCACACCTTGGGCATCAAATGGTTCTGGTGTTGATCCTTCGAGGAAACGACATCGGATAGCGACAGTCGCACTCATCACGTATGCTGTGATTCAGCTCTTTGATTGGCAGTATGACGTCCGACCTAAATTCTGGGAAGAATCCGCAATAGTGTGTAGTGCGAGAGCGCGGAACACATTGCTCATTCCCTCGGTAGCATTTATAACTAGGACAAAGGCAAATTAGCTCTACAGGACCAAAGGGATAAATAACGAACTCCCAAATGCGGCCATATGCAGACTACAGCCTCGTATTAAATAACCAACTGAACGACCAGAAGAGCACTGAAACACGAAACCGTGAGTAGCTATGTTTTGTTGTGGCTGCGAGCAGTGGGTATTCTTGGCTGCCGGGAGGCCTGCACTGCACCCGATTCACGACTTGTTAGCCATCCTTATTCACGCCAACATATACAACAATCAACTCCCAGTTTAGCAAAGTATTCGATGGCCCGTTCTCGATTGTACTCTGGGAGTTTTTTTGTTCTAATAGCGTTGAAGCACTTCCGGTACGAAGCAGTCAAGCATAGGCGACGGCAGCTGGGTAGAATGAAAGAAGCATCGAAACTGTCTCTCGAAACACGAAATTTTCCAGGACAAGAGACAATAACACGAAAACAGCGTTACAACTTTAACAGAAGCAATTCGCAGGATGCGGATGCATGCTGTTCTCTGCGCCCTTAGTGGACAACTTGAGATGCAATTAGTGAAAGCAAAGCTAAGCAATGGTTTGGTTGAAACCAAGCGTAACATACCGATTTCTTCATCACAAGTGCTTCTTGTACCGGAGGGAGAGCAAGTAAGATTTGAATCCGATTTCTTGGCGATTTCTTATCCCAGAACGTGCGTACGGTAAGGGTACGACCTCGCAGTTCTGGTCAGGGTCAATTCGTTGATTAAGAGCAACCAAAAAAACGAACCTTCCTATTGGCCGTAATTTTGCAAGTTAAGAGGAAGGTTCGCTTTTGTGGCCAGCTAAGGTAAAATAGCGAAAAAGGGAAGTGTAAGTGCAGGTATCATAACGCCATTTGTGAGAAATATGAAAGTAGTTAAACCCTTCAGACTGGAGAAGTCGTTATTCACGAAATTTCGGAAAGCAACTTACTTCATCTGTTACTGCTCAGCAAGAAGGTTGAGCAGATTAAGACCATTATGGCATGTACACGCAGAACGAATGCTCATTGTTAAGACACATTTTACGGTAAGAAGATGTGGAGGGTGGGGGTGGGTGGCAGAATGGTCCAGTATAACATGTCAATGATAAGCCAACGTCCTGTGACCCACAAATCCAGAAGAGCGAAGCCGAAGAGTTGTCGAATAACGCCCTACTAGTACTGATAGAGTGGCGAGGAGTATTAGCGTGCCCGCACACACGCAGGCGATTCATGCAATGAAGGAGCGCGAAGAGGAGCATAGTGCCGACAGGGTCCAAGCAGCAATGGACTGCCGAAAAGGGTGGAACTGCCACCGTTTGAGCGCTAAATATTGTCGTTTTCAAACTACCCTCTGGCGCAGTCACAAAAATGTCGAATCTATCGACTACACAAATTCTAGCTACATTGCCTGTGCTTTCTACAAGATTATAGAGTCATGGCCTTTAACTCAGAGATCATAGATCAACTGCGCCAGAAGTTGGCACTTTGGTTTGGAAAAATTTAAATGGGACATATTTTTCGACGGTTAGATTCCTTAAAAGAGCTTCAAGAGAACCTTGTGAGCAGTTTATCGCAATAGAAAAAAATGTGATTCAACGGTATTCAAAATTGCTATCTTAGCCCGAAAAAAACTGCACTTTGGAAAAAGGGCGGTTCGAACGAAAAAGAAAATAGTATGGTGGAAAAATAATAACAAGAGATCCATTGAATGAGAAGAAACATTTGTCAAAACGACTGGTAACATTTACAGAGTATAATCAGAGTAATGGAACTCGTTGGGCATTAGGGTAAGGCTTACTCATAACATTTTGGAAACCGACCACATTTACCATCTAAAATTGGTATCTGACAACTGGATGCCAAGATGCCACAAACTTACTGATTGAATAACCTCGCAGAATTATTATTTATTATTTATGGACTTGGCATATGAAGAAGTACAGCTTAACCAACGAAAGATGTCAAAAACAAGTACCTAATAGTGGAAGGAAACTGCAAGGCACTAAAAGAAACAACAAACTAAAAAGTGATGATTTTTTCGAGGTAACGAAAAAAGATGGCAAAAGCTCCCGCCGAAAAGCCGAACATGTCCTCACTTCAGATGCTGCCGCAAGATGTTTCTGAATTGAGCTGTAGCTTCTAGGCAAAGATTTTTAGACAATTTTGTATACTCGGTAGCTGCTTCTAGACTGATTATTGTGTGACCTATAAATTAATATGTTAGAGAGGGGAAAATTGCTCTCAAAAAATGTAACGATATGACTTGGCATCGGATGTCATTGTCGTCAACGTGTTAGTGCATTATTCATGCTCTAGAAAGGTTTCAATGAAGCACCTAAAAGTGCTAAACTCGCTCGACGAATGAAAAAAGCAGCTTTTCGTCATAAAGTCATAAAAAGGCTTCTTCGTGACTACAATTATAGCATCCTTCGGAACACTATTTTCACCTTTCGCCGAACTATGTGCCAATATGGGTGGCCATAGTTCCAGCGTCGAACCGCGAACTTTACATTGCTTCATGGTACCGCCAAATCAGGGTCATTCGCTGACTTGGATAACCTTGCTTTTAAACAATCCTTGACGAGAAGTGGCCGTATAGGCCATGATATGGAGGGATGCGTAGGTGCCTTATCAACAATGGTCAGAATACCAGCAGTCTGTTCGGGGTGGGTGGGTGCCGCTAAGCTCGCCAGGTGTCGAGTGTATGGCGCGTCCCTGAACGAGTTGAGAGTGTCACGCGCGCCCTCCTTTTCAATGAAGGCTTGAGTTTAAATGACAATGAGAGGCAGGGTCAGCCGCCCGATGCGTAAAGAACAACGAGGGGGTCGTATTCGGTTGAACGAAAGGGAAGGGAGTCGTACTAGGGAGACGGGGCGGCGGCTGAAAAGTGCAGTGTCCTGCAGTGCACATTCACGTTCTAATGTTCTCCAGCAGCTCTGCACCGTGCAGCTGTCGGAGAGTCACACAGACAAGAGCTCCATGGGAGCATTAGAGCATGCAGAGCATTATAAGTCTCATTGTCAGCCATTATTATCCTTAATACACGGACGGCGCTTTCGCTCGACAGCATAGATCAAGATTACAATAGCCAAAAACTTTGTTACAGCGTAGTGCAAAAACATGGTCTGTCTTCGATGATCGAACATTCCTGAAATCCCAAAGGAGAACAAAGTGTAGAGCAGTTCATGGGGGAGTGAAACAATGAGTACCATATGACAGTACACTGCAACTTAGTCACGGTACTAACACCTTCTGCAGGAAAATGGAAGACTTTCAAATGCGAATGCGACTTCTGTCCACAGACAGGTGCACGGCGTATACCCGAGCAGGCGTTTTCCAAAAACGCCTTTTCTGTCAGCGGCCGTAAGCAGACAAACTTTCTGAAGAGAGTTTTGATGCTTTCAAATAAAATCTAAGCGAAACAAAGTGTAGCGAATTTGCTGAATTGAGTTCTAGAGACGCCGTAGGAAAATTGAGGCAGAAGAAAGAATTTCAGGAAATTTCACAGTTGTTATGAAGTACTCTTCGAGTGGATTCCAACAATCTTTACCGCTTCTCATCACATTAATTTTGAAGGAAGTTATGGGCCTTTGAAGACTGCATAGTCGCGGTCCAGGAAAATGGCTTGAAAAAAATCAAGGTGGAAAAACGGAACAACGGGACTATTTTTTGAGCGAGTGATTTTTCAAAGTTTTAGCACATATTAAAGCTCTAATCCTTCTAGTTTCTAATTAGCCTTAGACATCTGCAAAATGTTGAGTATGAAGAAAGTTATTAACGTTTGAATGTCGAAAACTCGCGCCTTCTCAAAAATCGGACCCCAAACCACCCAAAAAACGGAACAACGGGACTATTTTTTGAGAGAGTGGATTTTGGAAAATTTTCAGGTGCTTGTTCGAAAGCTCTAATCTTCTAGTTTCTAATTAGCCTTAGACATTCTGCAAAAAGTTGATTATGAAGAAAGTTATGAATGTTTGAATGTCAAAAACTCGCGCGTGTGCACAGAAAACGGAACAACGGGACGATTTTTTCGAAAAACAAATAGAAGAATCGTAACATTTCAAATACTTTTTAGGAAGAAAACTATTTGAATTTTTCAAAATTTTGGTGTCCGGTTCCATGAGACCGCTTCTGAAGAAAAATATAACCTTCTGAATGGAGGGGTTTGGATTGCAACGTAATTGCTACAAGGTTTAGTTTTTCAGATTATAAAATAAGGAAAATTGAGAGATCGAAAAAAAAAAACTTGGTAGGTTTCTGAAAGTAGAAATCTTTGTGATTATTATGATGTATTGGTTTACGCAAAAATTTGGAAATTCCTTCTATTTAATGAATAAAACTTCATGTTGCCTCGATTTCCCTCCTCTGAGCGAGACAGAGCGCGCGGATTGACCACGGTCCACCACTTCTCCATGTTGGTGACTGCCCACACATCAATGATGAGCATTAAATTATGTGAAAGACATAATAGTTAATACGGGGGGGGGGTCGTACCGATACCCTCCGAAAAGGAAGGTAAAAATTAACGTAGGGTTGACCCTGATGAGAGGTCTTTGGAAGGGACCTGTTTGAGATGACAGCAAGGAATCTACTCAAGAGGAAATGCAGTTTTCAGCGTTAGTGAGTTCGAAACCTTGCACCACTTAAAAGCTAATAAAAGATAAAGGATAAAGCATTTGCCGTTGATCAATCCCTTTTTGGGATGCGGCACGCATTCTACTTCCATTTGTACATTCGCAGTGGCGTTTGAATGCGATGTGGCCTATACAATGACTTGCGGGGCCAGCCGATGTTCAAGTCAGTGTTTTTATCCTCCCAGACAAGTCTGGTACCAATTAACCGACCCCGGAGGGATGGAAGGCTTGGTTGGCCCGGGCGACTCACGACCCAGGATTTGATCCCGGACCGCTCGCGTGGTGAGCGCGCCACTTGTCACTACACCACTTCCGCCCCATAAACTAATTAAATGTGGAACTATTG
>MU874003.1:1623-12912 GCA_036418205.1 Ostertagia ostertagi | reverse complement strand
CAAGTCAGATTAGAGGTGACATCAAGTTCGGTCGTCTGTTAAGGTGGGTCTAAGTGTTCTGTGTTTACGGTGCCTTCCTGTAGCATTGGGTCTATGGGACTGTTCTTGAAGTTACGAAATGGTGTTTGAGGATGAGTCGCACTTATCTTTGGCTTTCCAGGCTCTGACGAAGGCGACAAGGTCGAAACTTAATAAAGGTTACCACTGTCTTAGTTACGATTTCAACAAACCTGACCGAAAGTACTACGAACCATGCCAAGATTTACTGAAAGTCGAACATTGATACTGATTGTGGAAGTCCCCATGTGCGCTATCGAGACGCTGTAGTACAATCTGGATGCCGCTTCTCTGTAGAGGACTCAACACGTCCAGGCGTATAGTGGAGGTAGTAGGAGGCCTCCACTAACCATGCCCACAGAATCACGAATGAGTTGACAGGATAAAGAAATTTAACTTTCAGATCCTCTTGCCCAGGAAGCCCGTATACTTTTGAGGCAGGGGTCGTTTCCAAATCTTCCTATAAAAATGTGTCTAGCTCATATTCCTTCTGAAATAAAGGGACTATGGTTTCGGAGTATGGGGAATATAATGAAGTAGGTCGCAAGCCAGATAACCCTTGTCCTGACCAAGAGAAACTGTTTCGAAGAATCCCCTATACTTTTTTATTTTATACTAGATTTCAACTATGAATTGATGCATTGACGGCAACATGATGCGCATGACGATTTCACACTGATTAGGCTCGTTTTGACATTTTTCATGTTCGGAAATGTTTGTATACATTACCTAAACCGGAAAACAGTGCATCAAGTACCATTAGCGGGTTTACTGATGGAGTAATGACGATCAAACAAAGATATAAACAAAACTATCCGAGCTAAGCGACTGGCCGTCGTCAATGTGTTAATCATAAGCATCAATCTCATCACTTCTTTCAACTTTTGGGTGAATCACGAATTCTTCTTATTCAAACTTCACGAACCTTTGACTGAAAGACGTCATTTTCCGCCATTTTCAGACCATTGTAAATTTTGAGGCCTTCCTCGCAGGTCATGCGTAAGCACCGGAAAGCGGTAGTCAGAATGTGCACGGTATGGATTTTAAGGTTCGCTGGGCAGCTATAGCCAGCCGAGCGTTTCTGGTAGTTTGACGAGTTCCCGGAGCGAAGTGTGGGAGAGCGTTGTCACTCTGTAGGTGCACTTCTCAACGCCTTGGACCTTCTCGAATCTCATCAATTGCTGGAGCTGGTCAGACGGAGAGGGCAGGGCGGACAGAGGAGGCGAGACTACTCGCCGTCAGACCGTCGTTCCAGTTGTATCGCGGGCAATCGGATACAGTCATTGGGGCTAGGGATAAGCTTCTAGTATCATTCTCGCGCACTTTTGAGCTACAATAAAAGTACACATTCTACCGTGGTGTATGCTCTATCCTAACCAGAGAATGGCCAATCCAGGTTTCATCGAGGTTCTAAAGTGACTCTTCTTGTAAAGGTTTTTAAAAAGGAATAGCAATCAGGGATCAGCATGACACAACTTTATTCATCATCTCACTATCCATCAAACACCCGATCTTTGCATCATTGTGAATTCGTCATGAGGATCAAGCATTTTCGAGATTTGGTCATTTTTTTTTTTTTAAATACATATATAATAAAAAAAAAAAAAAAAAAAAAAAAAAAAAAAAAAAAAAAAAAAAAAAAAAAAAAAAAAAAAAAAAAAAAAAAAAAAAAAAAAAAAAATTTTCCCCGAGCTTTTTGAATCGGTGCGAAATCGATGGGTGAAGGCAATGATTCGGTTGGAAATACGGTTGAAAGCTGCCTTGAGCGCATCGAACACCTGGAAAGCATTCTTCTGAGGTAATCTTGCTGGTCGTTGGCAACCTAGCGCCAACCTCAAACTCCTCAGTACGCATTTCCCTGAGCGCTTTCTTCATTTCCATTCGTGTCTGATCTTTGTTCTGGGTTATATTGAGGAACGCTTCAAGTGCTGTGGGAAGCTCAGCGATGAGATTGGTAACATTTTGTTTCAATTCTTCAACATAACTAGCTGTTTTGTTGTTGAATTCCTCGACTTCTTCCTGAAACACAACATTTTCAATCATAGTCTTAGTGGAGGGTGGCTGAAATAAGTAGGGACTCTGTAGTAGATGCGCCAAATATGGATGCTCACGCCATGATAATCGTTTAGCAGGATTTGGCGCCTGCCGACTTGGCCTCTCTCAACACCCGTCTGCCTGGATATTCACAAAGGATCATACCCTTTGAAGAGCCTTCGTACCCCTGAATATCGTGCTAGGACCTGCTTATTGGAAAAATAAAGAAAGAGAACTTCTCCTTTTTTGATCATGAGTGATATAGACAAAACTATCTAAAGCACGCTGGCACCTTTACGATCACCTCACTAGAGCCTCGGGTGAAAGAAGAGAGCATTTTTAACAAGTTCTCCAGTTATTGTTATTTACTGATAGCTCGCCAAAATCGCATCAAAAACATCGTGAGCAATTTTGTTGTTTATCTACTTTTGCTCTTGATTTCTGTTCAATTTCGGGGAAGCGGCATCTTCAAGTGTGTTATAGTTTCAGCCACTTTATTGCCATACAATTCCACTTACCTCAACTCCATACTTTTTCGCCCAGTCAAGAATTTGTTCATCTTGCTTCGCGATGGTCTCCCCGCTTCGCACTATTGTGAAAATACTCCCTAAGCGCGCTTTGATGCCGACATGATGCAGAAATTTCGGTCTGGGCTGTGCTCTGTGACATTCTTCGCGAGGACAGCCTTCATCATTCTGTCTTGCATGGCCCAGCACTGTGGCACAATTAGGAGCAGGAAAACAGCAGATTTCATCCTGAAACCATCGATATAGTTGAAGGCTTTTGTGTCATGACCAGCATGCTTGAATCAAAGATTGAGGCGGCATGTTTGCGGATTACAAACGCAACGCGCATGTAGTGCATTTAACCTACAATAGGGCTACAGATGGATTGTCACGCGTTGCGGAGGTGGGTCGTCGGAACCAGAGGTTCCTGAAATTCTTTCTATTAGGTTGGAAAGAAAGTTCTGCAACACTCTTTCCAAAATTTTCTTTTTTTCTGAAAAATTCATAGGTAACATTTATGACTACCAAATGATAGAGCATTCTCAAGGCTTCAATCCACGAGGTGGATATAAGTTCTGCAGTGAGTAGGTATCCAAGAAAATTCAAAAAATCTCGACCACTAGCAAATCCGTACTCCGAGTCACTGTCTAGTACAAATGTCTACAAAACCATGGATTCGTGTCAACGACTGACACTATCTGCAATAGCTTCTAATGGCATGCCGTTCAGCGATACAGCGTGTTTCACCTTTACCAGCGCTTCCGATCTTTTGATATTTTTATAAGAAGCCAGCAGCATCCCTCACACTCCATTACAGGTAGGGCTCTTACAGAAGCTCCACTACATACCCTTCGTTATGGGCACCATTGTGTAGGCAGTGGCCTAGGTTGTGGAGTACCAGAAGCTGGCCGAGGTAGCTCGTCAAGAGCCCTCGTACCGCGACAATATTCATTTCTTTCATGACATTGCGAATCACCATGATCCGAAATGAGCCCGGTAAGAAATTCTGGAGTTGCGGCAAGATTTCTTTCCTCTCTTAGCGTAATCCCCTGGTCGAGCTGTAAATAAGTGCTACCTATCCTGGACCTTTAGCATAATCATGTTTTGATAATCACAAACTAAAGCAGAACGAGTCAACTCCAAAATTTCGGAAAGTGAGGTCGCCTCCTTTCTCGACTCGCACTCCGCTGGGTTTTGGCGGAGGAGGATCAAGAAATTTTCTGAGCGATGGAGACAAGTGGTGGACACTCATGGTAGATATAAGACCGGTCAGAAGTTGTAACCAAAAAAGATAAAATTAAAATCAAAAATTTGAAAAAGTGTTGCAGGACTTTCTTTCCAACCTAATACTTATGTCTCGTAAATTCTTCTCTTGTTAACTGTATTTTCGTCTTACTGTAATTTCTTCTGCTGAGCTGTCCCAACTCTTTTAACTGTAAAATTTCTTTTGATCAACTGTAAATTGTTTCCTTTAACTGTAAATTCTTTCTGCTAACATATTTTATTCTATTGATTTCTACATTATTATAACTATTGTAAATTGTTCTTTTATCTGCGTTTCTTGTATGATTCGATTTAATTATTTTAACAATAGCCCTAATAAATAAATAAACTGAAAGGTATAAAGTCGCAGCTGCAAGCGTAAGGCGCCACACATTTCCACTGGGTCCGAGAATTGGAGAAAAAATTTACTCAGCCGTGGTTCACCGGAGTGGGGTTACGAGAATTGTGGCTGGCGATGCTTGCGATCAGACTTGTGATTCATGAAAGCGGGTGGAGATATCGACTTTGACGTCACAATCAGTGTATTATTTAGCACGCGATAGACGCCATTGTATTAGTCACAAACATATATTGACTGCGTACGCTCCGCATCCTGTAGCCTGGGTGAAGCCCCTCAAATCTTCTTAGTTAGGAGTCCAACTGGAGGGGGGGGTGAACAAGGCAAAAATTTCGCGTTAGGCATGAGAATAACCATTCTTTCTCCCAAATGTTTGGATTTAGTAGTGGAGTAAGAAAAGGATAAATTAAACATTAAGCAATGTGCTTTGATCAATCCTTTTAGGATCGTGCCGGGGGCAGCTGGTCCTAGCAATCTACTTCATTGAGCACATTTGCATATTCGTAGTGGCGTTTGAATGCGATGTGGCCCATAGAATGACTTGCGATGGCCAGCTGATGTACAGATCTGTGTTTTACCCTCCCAGACAGAAGTTTTGGTACAAGCCAATCAACCCGACCCCGTAGGTACTTGGTTTGACCTGGGCGGCCGCACACAAGATTTCAATTCCTCGGAGCCGCGCGCACGTGGTGAAAGGCGTGCCACACTTGCCCCTACTTCCGCTAGGCGAGTGGACGCTACTGATACCATTTGGCAGTGCGTAAGAAACTTATTTTTTTTGAGAATTTTGCGAAATTTTGTGAGTGTTTGAGAAGAATTCCCACTGCGGTCAAACATTTTTCAGTTAAGACAGGTAGTTTCAATAGGTCAATAGAAAAATAAAAGCAGATGGAGGGGAAGAGCTGTAGGGTTTCAGCAAATGATCGTATCGGCCCTCAGCGTAGTGTAAAGGATGGGTCAGAAATTAGCAATATTTTCACTAAACAAATGATTCTTCCTTGGGTACTATGAAGAGCGGTAGAATTTGGAAGAAACAGCTTTCATGTTAACTTGCTAAATACACCAGTAAGAATATCGTAGGGGCGCGCAAAATCAACACCTATTTTGAAACGCACGATTAAGAAGAAGAGGGTTAGTTGCCAGAGATTGCCTTATGGTTAGTTACAAATATTGTTAAATAAAATCGTCCGGAAGCGGGATTGAGATATTTTGATGGCAGCAAATTGTAGCCAGGAATGCCATATCTATGTGCTTACTGGCTTGCTTTATATACCCAAGCTTTTAATGGCTGAGTAGGGACGAATCCACTGTGAGAATTGCCCTTTTATGTCAACAGATGGCATCACGTTGCACTTTCTGACCACTTCCTTTTTAGAGCGGTTTATGCTTTTGTGTGCCATTAAATGTTCAAGTGTGAATAAGATGTTGTCATAGCAACGTTGGGCAGAGATTAAAGTACGTAACGTAACTAGAAGTGGCTTGGAAGTTAAGAGACATCAAAGTTCTGTGGCGAAAAAACTACGGCGTAAACCTTCAACGGATGAAGGTTCCCCCTAATCCTGGCCATGGGAAGAGTTTTCAAGAGCCAAATTTGTGTCTTCACCTGCTGATTTCACCTTGTATGAAGTAGTTAGCACCTCCAGAATTCCTGACCTTTTGTAAAATTCCGCTTCTTGATGAAAAAAAGAGCTGAAATCAATTTCTAAGCACTCGGCATAGCGAAGAATTTCACCATTGTGATTCGCCTGGTGAAGACTCGAAGGAAAAATTTCATTTCATCCGTTCCACAGAACCAGATGCGCGACGACTACACACCACACACCACAGGTGGCGACGGCCCTGCGAAGTGTAAATGTTTTCTTACAATGAAATGATTGTGGCTAACAGTTGTATTCTATCATCTGATCAATATCATTCACCAACAGTTGTATTCTATCATCTGATACTGTTACCCAAGAATCTGCTATAACTATGCCTAGCCCTACTAATCAGATTTACTTGGAGGTCGTCGTCACTTGTAATGTGTGCAAAACGCGCACCAGGAGCCGTATCCTATCCTTCGCCCACGGAGACGCCGCTGATTCTACCCAAAAACAGGGTTGCGTCATAGAACCCGCCATTTAAAGGCTGCGATTAGGAAAAATTCAAGAAGGTTTAGTGTGAAGTGGTGGTGCTCAATGGTACGCCAGTGGCGAAAAAGCAGAAAAATCCGTCAAGAAAACGCAAAATGGGACCCCCTTTTTGGTTGTTGGTTTTCACTCATCAACAGGTAACAGCTCTCTCAACTCAGGAAGTGGAGTTATGAACGAGTTCACCGCAAGCGTTTGATGGCACCATTGCAAATCAACTACGCATATACGAAGTTCACTCAGGTGTTCAAGTAGCATGTTCGGCAAGGTTTTCTCAGCTGGATCGAAATTTTCGTAATCTTTGCATATTCCAGACTTCTTGTTTTCGTCCCAGATTTCTGTATCGAGTAGAAATTACTGGGAAAGGGCTTTTCGAATTTTTTTGTTGAAACCAAATCCGAATCCAAAGATCCAAAGTTCTCGTATATAACATGCTTACTGTGTACGGCTGGCAGACCGAGAAGGACCAGTTTGCCAGCAAAAGCTTTCGTGACTATAACACGTGTGCTCAGATTGTGCGCACTTATTGAAGGACATCTTTAGACTGCAAGAGATAACCAGGCACAAATTACCACTGATATTTTACTCCCACACGCTGCAATGGTTGGTAAACTAAGGCACATTGAAAAAGAAAACAGTCTTGCCCTGGTAATTTCCGGCAGGGATTAAGGTTGTTTTTGTACTGTGACCTTTGGTGAAAAGTAAACGCGTGCGATAAATCCATGATGTAAACTGGCACGCTTTATTTGCTTCGGTAATTTGTTGCAAGGAACGATACACGTTTGGAGATGGAAGTGGTGGAGCAATAAGAAGTCGAGTGTTTCGGGCAGCATCAGCAAATTGGTCACGCCAAGAGACCGCATCGCGCGGCGAAGGAAGAGACGCAGACGCGGCAAAGGACGAGTCGCAGCGCATACTGTAGCGGTTAGGCGTCAGGTTAAACAGAGTGTACCATACTACGTCTCATATCGCACAGCACGCGCTGCAACTCGTCTTTGCCGCATCTGCGTTTCTCCTCGCCGCGCGATGCCCCTTGGAGGGCACTCAGCAACATCATAGAAAATAAGGCTCCGAAAAATTGCCATCAACTCAGTATATCTGACCCCTGGTGTTCCTGCCTGAAAACGCGTAACAACTCCGCTTACTGGGATCGGCGGCGGGTGATGCTACAAGGGAACAGTGTCTGTAGCTTCTAAGACTTTTGTAGAGGGTCAAGGTTCTATCAAACTAAAGAGAAAGTGTGTCGGTGTAGAAGACCAGCGGCGGTCCGCTGACAAGGAGAGTCTTTTAGGGCGATCCACCCCTTTTGGCTTCTTATATATTGCATCATCTATTGGCCCATGTAGAAAGCACAAAAAAATGGCGTTGGTGCCTGTTCCATGTTTCGACTCAACGGAATTTAGCAGTATGTTTTAAAAAGAGTGCAAAAGTACCGACAATGGTTCGAACCGATGGCGTCCGAATTGTTGTATTTGGAATTCAGGTTACGGTTGGTGAATATCAAAATCAGAATGTCATATGGTCATGTTTAGGATCATATTGAGCCAAAGTAGGCGCAAGCTTTATTATTATTTCGTCAGGAGGAGCGAACTATTGAGGGAGCATTACACACTTTTGGTACTATTAAAATAGTTCAGCGAGACAGGAACACGGTTTGTGTACACGAGTGCATATTACAATATGCGCAGAACCGTTTCGGAAAAAAAGACGGATGTCCTAAAGACCCTTCTTGTGGAGAGCAGACGCAATTGGTGGGCGATAATTCACTTGCGTGAACTTGAGAATCGTATCAGAAAGAGTCCCGTGACTTATCCCTCACCCCTCCCGGTCCTCGCCGACTTGAGATGACTAAGTGGTTACCGATTGATGAGAACGGAATTGAAAATTCGAAATTTTTTGATGAGAACAGGTGAATTCGACGTTCCTTCATGAGCCCTGATGGTGAGGGATATCTGGTGAAAAGATGAGGCTCACCAAGGTTCAGCAAGTTGCTTTTAATGCGGCACTGACCACAGCAAAGGTCCTTGAATTGAATAGATAGGCATTCCTAAGTCCATAAACTGCGCTTTCGAGACAGCATACGAGTTTGATTCTGGAGCTGGGTCATAGGCCTTGTAGAATGGATTATTAGAAACGTCGCCTTGTAGCGAAGACTGCAAGGCGAATTATGTATTGGGGTTAATTTTTCGGTTCAGCAATATCTTCACACGTGTTAGGCTGACGAAGCGTACGGAGGATAGCCAAATGTTCGGCAAAATATGAAAGATTTGTTGACCGCCCTTCCCTGAGCACACTTTTTGCTGAATTGTGCTATACCAGGACCGAGGGCATTTACAAAATAAGTAATGTACACTACGATCACATATGCCACAATATGCATCAAGGAAAATGGCGTATCTGCAACAGGCTCCCAATAACCCTCTGATAGCCCTTTCACAAAGCGTATTCACTGACGGCACAGGTGTGACTTCAGTGGACTATTGTGTATATAGACCCCAGGCCTCCTTTGGGACTCCTATCTATAATTGTTCATTGGCCTTGTACACAATGCGGATCATCTTACAAGTTTCTGCCGAGACCTCGATAGTGTTTTTTTCCCGTATTTGATTATAATCTTTCGTCGACGATGTTCGTAAGGTGGAACATTCATTTGTAGCGTGTTGTTTCAACCAGTTTGCGTTAGTCACAATTTGTTATGGCCCGGTACATGAGCTCTTCCGTTATCGCGCAGAGACCTCCCTTCTTTAAGTTTTCTGGAGCTTGTCATTTTTTTCAAGAGTGCTGAGTACGAGTCTTCTTTTTATGCCATATTTAGATCAGGTTTGTTCAAGGTTTTGACAGACTCTGACGAACGGTACCTGAACATTTTTGTTCGAACGAAAGATGTAGCATAAGAAAAAACTCATGCAAATTCAAGTGACCGGTAGTTAATGAAATCTCCGAACAATGATTGATAAGCGCTCTCTTGCATATTATATCCTTTTGAGACGATATGTTGAACGGTGTTTATTTTTAGAAAACTGATTGGCAGTAGGTTTCAGGCGGTTGAACCACCTGTTAAGCTTAGGCAAGCCAAGCGATTTACCTTTCGCCCCCGCTTACGACTTTGGTGCGACCTCCAAGTTTATCCATTGCCATCTCTGCGTTCGATTAAATAGTCAATTCTTAACCTTTAGATCAAAAAGTCTGCGGTGGTTCGATGGGTAGGATGAAAATCGGTGGAGGATTTGTCTCCCCCGCTTTCACATTCACTCTCGACGCTTTTCTCACACAGTGCAGAACCACCGCCGGGGACTTCCTTGACCATTGTCAATGACATCCTGGACCGCTTTTGCCCTGGTAGGAAGGGGTATATATGGGTACATGGTAAGGTACAGTAAAAACAGCTGAAGCTTCCCGAAACCGGTGAGGAAGTTTTTATAAAGTTTTCAAAATAATGACTTTTGAAAAAAGGCC
Organism: Ostertagia ostertagi; assembly: GCA_036418205.1. NCBI lineage: Eukaryota > Metazoa > Nematoda > Chromadorea > Rhabditida > Trichostrongylidae > Ostertagia > Ostertagia ostertagi. The sequence continues at coordinate 3,109 of MU874003.1, read as the reverse complement.
AAACTGTTCTCAAAAATTCCCCGAGCCCCAGCTCTTTGTAAATCTACTCCTCAAAATCTGCGTTAATGCACTATAAATTCCATCGAATACGATCCCTCTCCTCTTTAGAGCAACATACCAACCCTCCCTCACTCGCGCATGGAGAAATCTTCGCAGCTGGCTCATCATTGTTCCACGCTCAATCCCGTCATGCGGGCACAAACGCAGCAGAACCTCCTAATATTGTTGGGTAATAGTAACACCAAAATCCGAATTGAAATCCAGAAAGTTGTCCGATTTCGATCGATATTCGGGATTTTTGCTGGAAAAGACTTGCAAATTCGCACAGCTCTGTAGTTTTCACTCCTCCACTCGTAAACACCTTCCTTTTGAAACCGGTTCAGCTGATTTTCAGCTCGCCCCGTTATGCACTTTATGGCACTGAACGCCGTGAGAACTGTTGCGCTTTCTAAAAAAGGAGTGGAACAATCTTCTCGCATCTTTTTAAATTACAATAAATTATACAAAATGATTCATCTCTTAGATTAGCCCCAAAACTGTTTGTATATAAAGGAAGCAACAGTGGGTAAATATCCTTCACTTTTCGTTCGCAACACACTCACTTTTACTTCTAAGATTTCTGGTATTCTACAAATCGATTCAAGTTCAGCATTTTCAGGATGAAGACCGTAATTATTCTGCTCGTTATCGTCGCATTGGTGTTGTGTCATATGGGCCATCATATGGGAGACCATATGGGCCATGGATGCCACAGAAGTTCAACAATTACGCCATTCTTGAAGAATGTCAGCAGTGAGGCTCGCAAGCAGTACACTGCCATCCTGAAAAACAACGAGACAATAGCCCAGCAGAATGAAGAAATTTTGAATTGGGCAAAACAGTATGGGGTCAAGGTAGGTGAACTGTGATAGTAAGACTGCTTTCACTACTCTTCCCCCTCTTTATCAAAGCGATCACACTCAATCTCTGGCGCCCTTCCTCGACCTCTGTAGGTTTTAAGTTTCGGTGAGGTCAGACAGGGGATAGGTGTGCTCATTCTACGCTAAAGTCTGCTTCTTGGGTGGTCGATCTTGCGCCCCCGGCGACAAAGAGCTAGGTGAGCCTTGTAGCACACTTGGCCCATGAAAGGATCGGTCTCAATTGCTTTTCGTCTTTTCAGGCCTAGCGAAGGCGAAGAGGCCGAAAGGCCGATAAAAAGTATTGAAATCTCGGACAGGCTACAACAAAACCCCATTGATCACACCCAGTTCATGGCTGCCCCTCAAAAAAGGGCCGCTCAGGCGTCGCACGCTGGGGTGGTGCGCCAGCTTCCTTGTCATTTGGTTCGCCTACCATACCCTTTTCGCACAATATCAATCGAATAATTAGCCCTGCACTAGATTCAATATTCTATTTTATTGTGCGAATACGCAAAAACTTTATTACTAGCTAATTTTCATGATCAGAAAGCCTTCTGCTCGTCTCTTTTCCATATATTATATTTCTG
>MU874002.1:0-10058 GCA_036418205.1 Ostertagia ostertagi | reverse complement strand
AAAATTAGGAAAACTATTAAAAAAGACAAGAAACTGAGCGGAAAGCTCTCTCACCGCCACCCTGCCGCTCCTACCACCTTCATATTTTTCGCCAATTGAAGTGAGCTGAGAAAATGGTGGGTGCGGAGCAAGAAAATGTGCAAAATTGGAACGGCAGGAAGTCTCAAATCCAGACAGTTTTTTATATGCTTGAAATCCTTCAAGCATATAAAATGTATAGGTCGTTAGTTGACCTGCGCTGTGCGTTAGATCCCTGAACAGAACCTCAGGAGAAGGATTCTCAGCTTATAACACTAATACGGCCCTAATTAGTGCTTTCTAAGAATCACGTGTGGTTCTCTACTTAGGAGACTGCTCGCCTGCTTTCAAGACTCATACGGGATAGGGGAGGGGAGCAAAAAAGGCAGTTTGACCATCGCACTTCAGCGTTTTTTCGCCACCGTTGAAGGAACCCTACAGCACCTCAAGTTTCCCTCTATAAGACTCAAACCCTCCACTGCCCTCACCGTCTTCAGAATATGACGTCATCTGCCATCGTCGTCGAGCTCAAGGAGGCCTACCGTAACTGCTTCAGCCTGAAGCTCTTACATAATTTCTTGAATCGATTCAATGTTGGATAGTTTCCTAGAGACATTAGCTCTGACTATGCAAACCCCTTCCAGCTACAGTTTCAGGAAACGTCGTAATGGTACACGATCCATCGAAAACCCCACTGAGCTCGCCATGTTTCCATGACAGATTCTTCATGCCGTCCACGTAGTGGCCACGATGATGATTCTTCTATCAAATGGAATGCGCTCTTCAATTTTAAGTTGGGAGCATTACGGTCTGAATTGAGCAAAGTGTGATTAAATCCATTTGAATGTGGAGACAAAATGTCTTATTTCATTGCCCCCCCCCGCCCTTCCACCCTCCCTGTCAGCTCTTGGTTTTTAATATACAGGAGGGAAAGTCAGAATGAAAAACTTCGTCACCCTCGGCTTGTACCAGTGGTTGTAGATAGCGCAAAAAGAAGCACCTGAATGTCTCTAGGAGAAACAATATTGAGATATTCCTCGACAAACAGAAGCAAGCGCTTATCGAGTTTCTTCGTAGCCATCAGAATATGAAGCCGTTCGTTATCGCAGGCGCGCTCAGAGAGGCCCAGGACGCATCATATTCGCATGGCAAAAACTTCTGTTGACGTTCGTGCAGAAGGCTATGGGATTTCGTGATCGTGTGCAGCGTGCTGCTGATTCTGCGGGTGGGAACATCCTGCCTATCAGAGCTTGAAAAGGTTTGATTACTGTAGCGTTAGTAACGGAATGGAACCTGTGGTTTCTGGCCCCAGCTCCCTGTAATTCGAGCGTATTACATCAGAAAATTCAGCCGATCAAACCACCAATTTTCTCCTCTCCTTCACGATCGGGTGGCGCAAATTTGCCAATCCTTCCATGGAACTTGTTCTTTGAAGTGTGTTCGTGCTAGTCTTGAGCATTTAGTTTGATGAAGAAAATGAATCTGAAAACGAAACGTCGTGAGAACAAGTGCATATGGTAGGACTGCTTTAAGCGGATTGAACGAGTGCGAAGGGTTCATGAACAGCTCTCAGAACAGCACGACAGTGCAGTTCGAACAGGAAACAAACTTCGATCAAGGAGGGAAGGTGCAAATTTCTGATGAAATGTTGTTGTCAAAAACCTTATAGTTTCCAAATTTGTAGTCAAATCTATGAAGAAAAGAGTCACTCAATGCGGAGATCGGAATGCGAAAATCGAGAGAGTTGCCGAGGAAATAAGAAAACAAAATAAATTTGGGCGCTATCGCAAGATACGGGGCATGTGGTGGTGAAGCATTCAATCGCGTAAGACTTCTCAGTTTTGTTCGAAAACAGAACTACTAGAAGCAATAGGCGGATGTAAGAGACATTTCAAGAGTGCGAAGCATCCAAGGTGCGTGAGGCAAGTTCATTTTTCGCTGAAGTTTCTGTCTTTCATTGTAGTGCTAGGATCCGCCTATCTTGTTATAGCGCCGAATTTTGTAATTCACGATGCTGTAGTAAAGCTGCCGATCAGATGGTGTTTGACTGAAGAGGAGAAGGCACAGTTTGGAGAAGAGCTTCAAAAATGCAATGCGAAGCTCTAGAGCGAAGGGTGGAAGCAGGCGTCAGTGACATTATGAGCTTTAAAACACTTAGGTTAGCACAGCTGTTCATTGCCTGAAGATAGTTTATGCATTATAAAAGATACATGCACATAGTTTTATTGGTTATAAATCCCGGTTGAACCGGGAAGCAGCCGGGGAGTTCAGACATTCTAGGGCAATTCCGATAGAGGCTGTAATGGACGACAGGAATAGGGTGGCGATATCAAAGTTTGGATCAATATGTGTCCAACTAAAGTCCATTCCGTTCAAAAAAAACCCCGGTGTATTAATGCATGAATGACCAAAATGGGCGCTTATCTATTACAAATGATCTTCTTTGCACCCCCGCTTCAAACAATTGAAGTGAGCAGTGAGATGTGCACGTCTGATCACGGCTGCTGCATAAGGGCAGTACATTCGTCTCATATTCCATTAGTAACACCTAACAAAATTGATACCGCTCCGATTCCACCTTGGTGGAGCGTATGTGTTGTATTCCTTTCCGGGACTTACTATTTGCTCCTCCTTATAGTTAGATTTTGTATTGAGAAGTTGTTTCACTTTCAAAGCGCTCCAGAGGTAAAATCCCGGACCGCATTTCACTAGGACTGCAAATCCTCCCTCCGGGACCCGCAAATCGGAACCGCACTCATCTTGGAAAATTAGAATACTGACTTGCTAATTGGTGGACCGGCGAAGGTCGCGCCATGTCGCGTTTGAAGGCGGCTGTTCCCGATGAAATGACAGCCAACTAGAAAATAAGGTAGAGGTGATCAGTGATGCAGAGGTGAAGAAGAAACCAAGAAAAACAAAATAGAACCCGAGCAATGGGATCGCTGACGAATCCATGGATCGCAAAGTTGACACCGGCATAACGCTCTCTTTGCTGAACGACTAGAGCCAGACGGCGAGACGGTGGGCGGGCAGCGGTGATAGCGGCGGGAGGACGGCCATGAGATCGCCGGGGCATATCGTGCGCTGCAAATTGCGTGTCGTTCTACACCCTTGGGGGGTTCTGCTTGTCTTTCCACTTATTCGACTCCCGACCCCACCATGGGATACTCCTTTACGTGTGGCTGCGATTACGAATGGGAGAGTTGTAGAATGCGTGGCTCAGACCAAAAGTATTGATATACGCCGAATGACTTGGCCTTTTGATTTCTTGCCCGAAAAAAATAAGAGGGAGAAGAGGTGATTCGCGGCTCAGAGAGCGAGAGTCAAATCTAAACCTTCAGGTTTACGGTGATGCTTACTAGGTGGTCGAAACTCGCAGTCATCATAAAGATGATTCCTTACAAATTTGTTGGTACAGTAACATCACTGAGACTGCACAGAATAATGGAAAATGTTTACAAACTCAAGAGGAAATAGTCCTATATTATTCAGATTAAAAATTTCTGAGCTTTTTTGAGTACTCTGAGCTGTTTAGGCAATTTTGGTGCCACTTATTCATAAATTATTCATATCTCAAGCAAACTCTACAACAGCCCAGTGCAAAGGTACGTGCACTTTGTAGCCATGGATTTAACCCTCCTTGCCTCAATGACGCTCTGTGCCAACGAAATGAAAAACAAACTCATAGGCGAATAATTTAATTAAAACCAGCACTAACAGATACGCAACAAACACAACGTGTTTTTGCTAAGTATTTTCGCGATTCCATTCGAAAGAAAATCCTGCAGTGAAAAAAAACCGCTTCTTTTTTCACACAAAAGAGGGTAAGAATGGAAGAAGCTTCCAATGGGTAAATGGGTCGCGAAGAGCGAATAAGCGTGAAGGGAACTCTACATATGATTTCAAACAAAAAAAAATCGAAGATTTTGACCATGAGTCACCTTCTCCATGATTTCTTCTAGATTCGATCTCAGCTCTCAGCACTCTGTGATCACTGGCATGGTGTGATCACTGGCATGGCAAAGTGGCCAAAATGCGTCGCGATCCACTGCCGTCGTCGGCCTAAGGGCTTATCATGTTACGAGTAGTAAAGTGAAGATGCCGATTCTTCAGGCAATATATACTGTAAGAAGCGCAAGGCCTAAGATGAAGCGCCTGTCCCGTTAGCGGTGATTAGGCCGGACGCTGTCTGAAACGTGAAAAAATGTGGGCTGCATCCGCGCATGGGAGACAGGAATTCTGCCTACCGCTAACTCTTACGCTGATCAACCTTCAACCCAATTCTCAAACTGCGGACCAAAAATGGTGCTGACTATAAACATGCTCCAATATCCTACTATATATAAGCGGCTAGCGTGTGTCTGTTGGTGTGTGTGTGTGTATGTTTGAACGGAAATTCATAGCTCGAGTCACAGTAACGATAGCGCAGTGGTTCTTAAATATGTTATAGGGGGTGGGATGGGGACACAAGTGGTACGTGATAGGAACTGATAACGACTGATAATAGCTGATAAGAGGGGCTAGAAAGCGAGCATCGCCAATTTCGTTTTGCCGTTCATATTGGTAAAGAGCGTCTATACTTACAAGTCTTATGTGGGGCGGTCCCGGACATTGGTGGTACATGATTGGAAGCGATAGCAACTGATAATGGCTGATAAGATGCGCTAGAACGCAAAAGTCGTCGATTCCGTTGCCTGGCTCGCGTTGACACCAGAGCAACCATACTTACAAGTGTTATGTGGGGTGGGACGGGGACATTGTTGGTGGGTGCCAGAAACTGATAACGATTGATAAGGGCTGATAAGGCGCGTCAGAACGCAAAAGTCGTTAGTTCCGTTACGCAGCGTTGACACTAGAGCGTTCCTACTTACAAATTGTAGTAAGTCGTAGTAGTACAAACAAAGGTACGTGCACATTATTTCGATATATATGTCCAGCTTACTTAATAGAATTCGACTGCATAAATTTTAAAAAACAAGTCTTCAGCAAATGATAAGTTTCATTTCTGACTATTAAGAAAACCCAAACTCATTAAACCGCTAATCCTTTCGTGGTTCTAAATAATGATGAATGTAAATGAATGATAAGCATTAGCTCCTCACTTATGTAAATAGGCATATTTCGTTTTGATTTTGAGACTGACAGCAATCCTATTCACCGCTAAATTATCTTAATTCAAGAAAAATGCTGGATGTTTACAGTTGTGAGATAAATATGCCAGTTCACCTCTCGATAAAGAATGCCGTGTGATGCGCGCGATAGCGGGCGAAGCAAAACTGGTTTCTTTCAACGCTTTATATCGTTTATCTTAGGAGTCATAAACTTGAGTCATTAAGCTTGTCAGTTTTTTTTTCAAATGTTATATTTTACTCCCCTTCACTGCTTAGTTTTTCCCAAAACCCTGGGCTGTTCTCCTGCGTTCAATTATTATTGCACCTTTCTACTATCCAATTGTAATATACAGGGGGGGGGCAATAAAAAAAGACATTTTGTCTCCACTTTCAGATGGATTTAAGCACACTTTGCTCAATTCAGACCGAGTGTTCCCAACTTAATATTGAAGAGCACATTTCATTCTATAAGAAAATCTTCATGGTGGCCACTACGTGGACGGCATCAGAAGAATTTGCCCTGGAAACATGGTGCACTGGTCGAGCTCAATGGGGTCTTCGAAGGATTCTGTACCATAACGACCTTTACTGGAAAGCTCGTTTCGAGGGGATTTGTATAGTGGGAGCTAACGCCTCTAGAAAAGTATCCAACATTAAATCGATTCACGAAATTGCGTAAGAGCTTCAGGCTGAAGCACTTACAGTAGACCTCCTTGAGCCTGACGACGGTGACAGATGACGTCATATTCTGAAGACGGTGAGGGCAGTGAAGGAGGGCCTGCGTTCACTATAGAGGGACACTTAGGGAATACTCTGCTGAGGAACTCCCGTCAACGACGGCAATCTCTGCGAAGAAAAAAGGGCCGAAGTCCGACATAGGCAAAATGTCTTTTTTTTTTGGCCCCCCTGTAATATATAACGCGTAGCGGTTAAAAGCGTTCGCCGAAACGGTTTTTCGTACCATTATTATTGCCAGAAAAAAAGAGTGGTGATCTTGGAACGCTTTATTTGAATATTTTGACTGGGGCTCAATTTTTGGAGAGCGTTGCTCAAGCGAAAAAAATACTGCACGAAAAATCATTTAGGCGTTTACTTTTGACCGCAGCTGTAAATAAGTACAGTCGATAAAGTCCGAAAGTTGGGGTGGGTGTGTCACCGGAAGTGACGTGCACTTGATAGAAGTGCGTGGATAAGCTGTTGCCAGCATGCTTTGCTGATAGCCAGCGATGTATGTTGGAAGCAGCTTATCCACATAGTTTCTATCAAGTGCACGTCACTTCCGGTGACACGCCCACCCCAACTCACCGATATCGAGTATAAATTCTTGGTAAGGTTTGCATGTGATGCCACTTGCCACTACACCACTTCCACCCGTTCATGAACAAGTACAAAGAATATTATGTGCTCAATTTCAATTTGCAGACAAACAGTTCATAAGGCCATTCCTTGAGTGAACATTTAGAGCTGGAAGCACATCTGCTTCGTGGAACCCCAGTTCCTTGAAAATTATTTGCACACTGGAAGTGCAGTAGTTTCAACTACGATGCAACGCTCTTCATAGCCCGTAGGGCTCATCTTATGGCCATTATGACTAGAGATCGAAAAGGAACATAAAAGAAATCTGAACGGCCAATCCCGAGAGAACGTCCACACAACGAGGAAGTAGGTCGCATACGGAATGTTTCTGGCGCTTAGGAGCTTTCAGGAGGTAGGAGCTTACTTCAGGTAATTTAATGCTACAGTGTCGCGGTGTTAGCGGAAAGTGGTAAAGATGTCTTAACTGCGATGCGCGCTCCCTTCGCCGCGATACACGTCTCCACTGACTTTCTTGGCGGACCAACGTTCGTTTGCAGTATACATACCTTTGCTTCTTCGATATCGCATTAATCATAACGTCATCCATCAAAGGCGTTCGTCTTCTGATTCTGGAATTTTTGGTCAATATTTGCTATTTTTGAGTACGAAAGGGGAGGTATGAAGAAAAAAAACAGAACAACTATCAAAAACATCGAAATTAATTGGATTTTTTGTGAGGTCGATTGGTGTTAAGATAGAGACAGAACGCCTAGGAGAGAGTACGCGGGAGGGCAGACCTCACGAAAGGACGCATGTTTACGGTCATCAAATAGCGAGCAGTAGAAGAGCCAGACTGGCCAGTACCTAGAGTGGAGGAGAAGGAGTATTGGGTAACTGCGGAGTACAACGTGCAAAAACACATTTCTTGTATTTTGTAAAGCTTTGAGGGCAATATTCAGCCTGAGCTCCCTGCTCAATGAAGCAGTGCATCGAAACGCTCATTCCCAAATAAGGCGTTAGAAGTGCCCGGTATCAGAGCTGCTAATAATAAGCTGTGAATTGTAACGATGGTCATAGTTTACCAGGAAATATACCTTTTTGGAACGTAAGGCGCATTTCACAATGGAATAGGTAGGGTTTACAGCACTCGGAAATGAGCAATGTGGGGTAGGTGTTAATAGTGCAGAAGAAAGACTGTAAAGAGATCACATAGCGCAATACAAAGTCGGGGCTAACCCCGTCTAAACAAGACTCATTATTTATATCACGAAACTGTTCCTTAAAGAGATGGAGCACACCGAAACTTCCCTACCGAATGGAAGGTAGCCCACATCTCTAAACGACGAGCGCGATGTATATTTCGAGAAAATTAGAAAATTGACTTCTCGCGTTTTTTGCTTCTGCTAGACCTCTTACCTCAGCTACTTCCGTTTTCGAGAGCCATAACCTACAATCAAACGACGTGCCTTCAAGTCCACATACTCATCAGTATCCAGCCACATGATCAGAGCTCATTTCTGGTCACTACCTCCAAAGCAAGGGCGAGTGTAGAGGCAAGTGGCTTCCTACTACTCGCCATCCCTATACCTAGAATCCAATACCGGGTCATGCGTCGTCCCAGAAGCCGACCGAAAGCTTCTATTCTCGTTGGTCGCTAATTGGTACTAAACTTTGCTGAAAGGGTGAATAAACATTGAGCTGTACATTGGCTGGAACTTGAAAGTCATATCACAGACAAGGTCGTATGCAAACTGTTCACTACGATTCTGAATGATACCAGGTGCGTGGCGCATCCTAAACGGGATTTTCCCACGCTGAAATGCCTATACTTTTTCTTTTTGTGATAATTGACATCAGTTAATGCGGGCCCCATAAGAATAGCTGGCGCCAATGGCTTGAATTTCTAGAAGCTCGCAATACAAACATGGTTAACATGAACGGTAGATAAGAATATGAGGAGCGGGGGCGCGTTCTCTCGTCTTCCCTCCTCACTCGCATCACCACCAGCCTTTATTACCATGATTGCTTCTAAGATAGTAAATTCTGGCGCCACATGACACACCCCATCCCGCACCCAAACGCTCTAAACGCCCCAAAATTTCTCTAAAACAATAGCGAACAGAGGATGGCTATCCAAAGCGCTTAACTATTCAATCTGCACATGTTTGCCAATCATTCAACACTCCCTTTTGCGTCTACGAAATTCTTCAAATCCGCCAATACAGTCCCCCTTCTGCAATGCCGACGCCAACTGACCCCGTATCTAACAACAATCTCGTCTTCTCTATTAGCCCTCCCCACTCGAAGGGAAGAATAATCGGACCAAGTTTTGCTGAAGAACCATGCAACACGCTCATCCGTACTGATAAATAATTTCATGTTGACGGGTCACAGCCGGCATAATCTGCACTAAAAATAAGAGCGATACCGCAGTAATCAAAGGCTGCAGAAGAGTAATTAGCAATGTGCCGATGCGAACTAATCATAACCCCGTCGAGGTTTCGATGAACGATTATCAAACTAGATATAGCATAATGGGATTCCCATTGCAAAACTGCAAAGCTGCTCTAATTCCTCCTCGATCTAATACGAACAATCTTACGCACAAATGACTCATAATAGTTCAGGAAATTAGACATAGATTGGCTTGACGGACTGGATGTTAACAGATTTTGATCCGAGTGACACTCAGGAAGTGCGGGCCGAACGAGGGAACCAACCTGTGCTACAACAAGCATAAGAAAGTTTCTTTAAAATACAAGGGGGTCAATTGAACGGTGCAGCTAATGAAAATTAAGATGTACATCTAATATAACTCCATTTCAAAAGGAAGAGAACAGCGTCGGGTGCAGACCATACACCACAAGTGACGACGGCCTCCACAAAATGTAAATGTTTTCTGCCAATGAAATGATTAGCCTGTTGCAGTTGTATTCTATCAGTTGTCACTAATTACAACTATCATTTACCAAAAATCAGCTATCACTATGAACCACTACTAACCAGATTCCCTGAGGCCGCCGTCACTTGTGGTGTATGCCCTCCACCCGACGCTTTTCTCTTTTTTTGAAGGGAGGGTACGTGCCTGGAGACGCTGAGTTCTTGCTTCGTTGTTTATGGGAAGGTTTCCCAAAAGAAATTTGAAGGGCGCAGAAATTGCAGCGGTAATGATCCTGACTCACAGGGAAGAGGTGTGAGATCGACTGCAGCCCGGGCTCTGTACTTTGGTCTTCTCAGGAATGCATGAAAGGTCTTTCTAGCTATTATAGTTAAGTACTGAGTAGCTTCCGACCAAGATTGTCAATAGCTTTATTTGGCCGACGTTTCGGTGCTTTCACCTTCTTCAGAGCCTGGAAAAGGCGAAAGCCATTTAGAAACTACCCGTCCAAACACTATTTCAACCAACAAGAATTCTGGTCAGCTTCCAGGCTCTGAAAAAGGAGAAAACTCCGAAACGTCGGCTAAATAAAGCTATTGACAATCTTGGTCGGAAGCTCAGTGCTAAACTATTCTAAAAATATGCCGAGATTCATACGAAGTCAAACTTGGACACATTTCTAGCTACATTTCTGAAAGGAGCAAAAGTACTGCTTTGCATCAGAGTCGATCCGGCGACCTCTTGCCTGTAAGTCA
>MU874001.1:0-10256 GCA_036418205.1 Ostertagia ostertagi | reverse complement strand
CAATATATTATTTAACACATTCACGCCGATGGCCGCCCATATGGGCTGCCAACAACATGCGCTCCTGGGACGATGGCAGCCCATATGGGCTGCCAACTGATAATCGCTTGCCAGGCGCTAGGAATGGACAGATAGGTGGGCAAACCTCGTAATCGAGTGTAAAATGCTTTTAAATTCCTTCACGGGGAAAGTGAATAAATGCTCTCTTTTCGTAACCACTATTTGTCGTTCTGATCGAAATCCTACTGTTATATGTTTAGATAATCTTTACGCATTGGACATTGCAGAAATTATTTTGTGACATTCATGTTTTTGTTCATTTACAATCGCGTCCGTCCCACGCGACCGAAAAGTGGAAAAGGGGGTCGTCGTGAATGTGTTAACTACCTTGGCAACTAAACAACCCTTTGAGAACTGAACGGCTTGGTTTGCGTTCTTTGTGTTTGAAGTGTATCTCGAACTACTCGAAAATATACTATTTTGTTGGCTGAGAGAATATTCTGTTTCTCGAGAACTATTTCTGATGATTGAGAAGGATTTACGTTCGGGAATGAAGGAGGCCATGCTTTATCTGTGGGGTGTCCAGCTTGATATGAAAAGGATCCATTTTGAATTGAACAATGTCCACGGTCATTTGAAAAAAATCCGAGTCGAATTGAAAATTGTCCTGAGCTATTTGAAAAATCTCCGGGTCGAATTGAAAAATGTCCACGATTTTTTGAAAAACAGCAACTTTGATTTGAACGATGTCCATTTTCAAGTGGAAATGGTATATATCTCCGGAGCCAAGGCGCTCTATTAATGAATTAAAATATAAAATTTAAGTTTTTGCGAAAGAAAAGCTTCGAATCGCAGGCAGTGAGCGAATAATGCACTGGTGCAACTCAAGTCTCCAACTAGTTACCAACAGGGGGGGGGGTCGTATCGGTGCGCGAAAGGGGAGTTGCACTTTTCGTTCTGCATAGTGTCATTGTGAAAAGGGGTCGTATTTGAGGTTGAGAGAGGGTTTAGGCAATGCCTGAGAAGTCGAAGAGTAGAGGGAGTTGTTTTCGAAAGGCTTTCTTCAAATGGAAAACCTGTCTAGGTTTGATAGTGGTGATGGAGGATTGTCCCGGAACTCTCCTCGGTGTGATGTGGGTGTCGTCGTGCTGCGAAATTCCCTCCACCGTTACGGTTGGTCCTGCCTGGGGAGTGTGAGAGATCAGGGAGAAGCGATAAAATTTCAGAAAAATTTTTATTAATTTATCTCCCATTCAGTCAATATACTATTCAATATATATTACTATAATCGAATAGAATACTACATAACGTCCAAGACGTGGGACATATACGAAAATATTCCGTAGACCCCGAACTCTGCCGTCTACCCTGAGCCGTGGCCATGAACGGCCGACGGGCACTTGGCCGTAGCCACAACTCAAGACACATTTATTGTACATTAGACGATGTCGTGTCCGAGAGGAGATAATCGGATATACACATAAAAAACAGCCTAAACAAAATATACACAAAAAATCTATAAACTACAAGCAAATAAACAAGCCAAGAAGACCGCGCGCATGCGGTTTGAGAGGAATTCCTAGTGATTACTGATCAGCGCACATTATCAGAATAGCGATAAACGAAGCACACTCAGTGGCATAATGGACCCGCACAGGTAAACTAATTGAAAGTCCTAAGTGTTTGACACAAAAGCCATAGCTCGATAGGTTCGCTGTAGCTATGATTCGCACCAGTACTGAGCTGAGGTATGCGAAAAGGAATAGACTGAAACGGGTGCGTGGCTTACTCCAAACGCAGCTATGGTAGCGCAAAAATCGCGAAAAGTTTTACAATCAATAAATAAGTTCTTACTATGTACAAGCAATATTAATAATTATTACGTGCGATAGAAATCCTCTCCGAATTGATATTCAAAATACACACACAAGCAGGTCCTAACAAAATGAGATCACAGGGTGTATTGCGAACGGACGACGCCGTTTTTAGGCGATTGTCAGGAGAACTGCAACTGCCTCACGGGCGCCAACGGCAACGGTTCTGGCGTCTTTGGGGCAGGGGCGAACAACGGACGTCTGGACGGTCGCGATGGACCGGGATTCGACGGCGAATCCAAGGCCCCTTCGGAGAGTTGTCGCAGACCCATACGTGATTGAGGACTGAAAAAAGCGGGGATTAAAATCATCAGCCTACAGAGCTGGCGAAATAGTTCAACAGAAGTGACGTCAACCACGAGTAAAATATTAGTTAAAAAAATAAAGATAGATATTGAGCGATAAAATTAGTCTAGCCTTTTGGACGTAGGACGTTAAATTTTATTATGAATCCCTAACCCTTATTGAACCTTTTCTTCCTAACCCTTTATTGTTCTCACGGACAGGCAGTCGCAAATGGGAGATACGTGATCCGTAGATCAAATCTCGGCGAACCTCGCCCAGTTCAATGAACCTTCTCTTACGGGGTCATTTATTTGGTTCCAGGCTCGCCTGATAAGTGAGCAAGAAAAGTTCTTCAGCTATTCAGCACCTAGGCAAAGTGATCATTCAAACGCCACGAATGTTATGAACAAAAAACGACCGCACGGCGCATCCCGGAAGGTGGGGGGGATGCAATGACGGTGCTCTATTTGATGGATGCTGAAGGAAATCCACCAAAATCCAGGGCATATTGCTGGGGTCATGCTGAGGACCCATCAGCGCTATACGCTACGACCAGCTGGTTTGGAGAGGGTGTCGGTTTGAAACGGTGCGTCAGTGTGAGGATCGACATGGACGGAATCGCGTTTGGTATTCTTTGAGGTACAGAAAGTAACTGACAGTAATTCGTTAAAGTTGGGCCCATGAGGTGATATCCCAGGTCCAAATCACAGTATGTAATGGGAAGGAGCTACCATGTGAACGCAAAGAGGGTACTAGCTTTGCTAAGTTCCTGCTTACACCATTAGGTTACAATCATCCCTAATGGCGTGAGCAATGTGAGTGTAGAAGCAAGAGCGCTTCAGTTCAGAGCAGCCCGGGGATTTCCAAAAGTTGGAAATTCTGCAGGTAGCAGCAACTGTGGCACCGCATGTCCCCTTTACTGGATGATACCCGAGGTTAACTGGGACACAAAAACATCGTCTATGACAATCACTGTCTCAACATGGGCTACAGTCCAACTAAGGGGCTTCTTAGCAATGGCTTTTTTTTGAGTTGAGAGGAAACGACTGAGATACACTACCCTCTCAGTACCGTAGCCTTTACACGACTTCTGCAACACGCGCAACCCTATAAAACTACCAACCCTCGGTTTGGCAATGTTTCCCTCTTTTGAAGTGCTAAGAGATTAATGTTGAACTATAATCTTCTTCCCAAACGTCCGTAATACACTGAACAGAACTAAGCCGTTCAAGAAACACGTTATTAGAAAAATTTAGCTAGGCTGGAAACGGCCTTTAAAAAATCAATGAATCACATAAGATATAACGAGGAAAGATGATACCATTTTCAAAATCAATAATAAAATTGAGTGAAACAAACTTTGGCACTACTTATTGTCATGTCAAAAAAACTTACGGTGCATTCTTCGAGCAAGTGCTGTTTCCCCAGCTTTTCTTGTGGAAATTGTATTGCCTCAGGTGATGAGCGAAACGACCGTCGACCATCTCCACATAATTGCATGGTTCGAATAAATGCTGAAAGCTGAATGGCTTCAGAAGAGCGCTGATGACGACGACGAGAGCGGTGACCCCCCGCTCGTGCGGGTTCCCAAGGTCGTCACGGTTAGCCATTGCAACATTTTATGTGCTCATAAAATCGCTTTGAACGAACCGAAAATGGAAGGCATTGGCCAACCTTGTCCGGCGTTGAATCGGCGAATGTCTCGAAAAAGTTGCGGTAGCCTTTATCGACGACGTAAATCTCTGGGAAATCCACTTTTGGATAAACATCCACATTTCGCTGTCGATCGACACTTCGCAGTGTTTGAGCCCTAAAAGGAGGCTGATTTTAGTGCCGAGAAATCGTCTAAAAGGGTTCAGTTGCTTACATTGAAGGACCGCGCTTCTGGCTGTATTCACAGTAGAAGATCGGTATCCGACTGTGAATCTCGGCGCGATGCAACGAGTTGGACGGGATAGAACACCTCCTCGCATTTGGTCGTGTCAAAAACGTTGATGGCGCCCTAGAATCTCACGTTAGAGAACCCATAGTAGTAAGTACGAGAGCTGGACAATGACCTCACCTTTATATGGCCCCCGTTGAACTCGTACGGGTAGCGGCAATCGACCAGCACGTACTTCTCGTTGAATTCCTGACTACTCATAGATTTCATTAGTCGCGAAAGCGTTCTCGCATCGATACGACGGAACGCTTGCGAATCGTTGTGGTGACCGTCTCGAGGTGGTACTTCTGAAACGACGATTGAATCCAGGGTCATCGAAGGCCTGGGGAACTGAAGACGAACCACTTCGAGGAACTGGAGGCGAGTGATGGCCGACTTCAAGCACAGAAGACGACTGAACTCTGAGCATCATCGACGGTCGTGGCGGTCGTGGTGCTGCTGCAGAACAGCTCGGAACATTCTGAAAAATGAACTCTCATTTTGAAAACAGCTGTGCTACCAGGACCATTGAGCAGTACCTCATGTTCCTCGATCGTCTCATCAACACGATTTCGTTTGTACTGCAGGAAGGTGGCTTTCAGGGCCCGTTTTCGGTTGTTGTGCATGCTCACGGCGCGACATTGTGGCTTTGCGAACACCGACTTCCGCGATTTGGGCGATTCTATTTCGAAAATCCGCGGGCTAAAATTTTACAACCTTATTTCCTGGCCTCGTGACAGCCTATTTTTGGCCAAATCAGCTTCGCCTGAGGGCAAAAGTGACCTGCCTGTGCCACAACATACCTGTTGGTGACATCGGCGAGTCCCTTACGCATTGATCTCATATTGCTAAGCACTGTTTTCACTTCAAGCTCTTCTTTCTTTGAGCAAATCATATTCGTTGTTTGAATCTTTAAAGATTCTTCAATGACTAGATCGTCCATTTCCATGTCCAAATTTTTGAACTGAAAAAAGTATTTGTTTTCGTGCTATGCATTGACCCTAACTCATCTGGTGTCCTGATGCTCACACTTGGAATGACCTAATGCGTTCCTCAAGAAGTAATTATGTGCGGCCCCTTACCGCATGTGGTATCGTGGCGGTGTCCAAGGTAAACAACGAGCGGACCCAGACGAGAACGAACAAAAAACTCAACGGCAACAGCAACTCACTTGGAATGACGATTTCTTAAGAAGCGATGGATGGGCGAAGTCCACGGGCATGCTATCACAGTCCATCTCACCGAAACCCGAATCTCGGGAGCTCTCGTCTGTTTCTCGCAACGACGAAAGCATGTCTGAAAATGGAGAGAAATAGAAAGCGGATCCTGGGAAAGTTAACTCAGGACAGACGAAGATGGTGACCAGACCTGGGATTGAATCAGGCATAGCCGAATATTTAGCCGTATTCTCAGCACCAATAAGTATTTACTTAGCTTTTGTAAAGCTATTAGACATTGAATGTCCCAGTGACCTCAGAATATATGTGCGGTGGCTGCAGATGGCGCAAGAGGTTGGTGGCTAGTACACCTGAACCAAGATGGCCCAACCTTCGCCCAAGCCTCCGCGCCCGCCTCGCGACCTGAGACATGGGTGGAGATTGCCGCTGGGACCAGCTCCCGATGGCACAACCCTGCTATCCGATGGGGATACGATAATAGCAGTCATTCAAACGTCAGGTGACGAGGTATGCCTACAGCAATACTCTGAATTAGACAAAGAACTCACACTTCCTGGGCTTCTTAGAAAAATCTTAAAAATGCCAAGGGTAAAATTCAAAGGCCATTTAACATTTGAAGGTTTCGCGGTGGCTGGGTGGGCTCTAATATGAGCCCAGCTAATGAAGTTAGTTAAGTTACTCTGGAATTCAGAAAGCAAGAATGGCAAATCTCTTACAGCTCTTCATTCAGTGCACTCTAAAGGAGCCCAGTGGTTGCTGTATCAAAGTTTATCTCAAGCATCAGGGCCGTGAAACCCTTCTGAGCATGTTTCTAGAGGCTTGAGGAATTCCTCATCACTTGAAAAAAATTAACCCCTTTGTTTGGCCATGGAGCATGACTTCCTAGATTGGGCAACGAAGGTCTCAAGCCTTCTTGAATTGCCCCTACCACACAATCAAATCGAAGTACAATCAATTTTCTAGCTGCTTTTTGATTTCCTGAACCCAAATTTAAGCTAAATCGTCTGATTTTGAGATATGTCTGTGGACTATGGAATTGATCTTAGAGGAGCTGCATATTCTAATGAAAGGACAGTAATCGAGCAAATTTCGAGAGAAACAATTCAAATGAGACTGATTTACTTTAGCAGTGTGAACATGGCTGTTACACGACGATGGCTGCTGAAGACTAATGAAGGTCGCTGCGGAGCGGAGTAGATAAGAATTTGCGAGTTCACACATTGTGGGCCATTGCCCTGCACTAGCTCATCTATCTTGAAGGACAACCGTTCGTGGGTATTTTCCAATGTGGAACTCTTCAAAATCCATAGGAACATGGACCTATCGGGACAGGGTGTCAAGTAGGTTAGGTAATCCCGAGTTGGGCTATTGCAGTTCAACAGAACGAAAAAGGGTGCGCATTGGAAACTTGGTTTGGTAAATGCTGAGCTTGGAATGTATTCAATATTGACCAGCATTTGAAAAGTAGAACGCTCGAGAGTGTTTTGTTACCCGTTTCGTTATGATTAGCTTTATCTACAACACATATATACATCACTAGTTTTTATTATACTTAACAATTTTCACAGCGCCTGAAGGTGATTTCAAAAACTGTTGAAGATTGGCCGATTGTTTTGATCGGATTCAAAAATTCAAAACTTAATTCAATCAAGTTTTTATAAGTGTCTGTTTTGTGTAGGACAGGATAAGTTGTGGAAATAATAAATTGCTCATGCCTTAGCGTTTCCGGCTGGTTCCTAAGCTTTGGTCACAAAGTAGAACACCTAATTATTCATCAGCTTCTGTTTGTAGTAACAGTAAATACGAACTGCAGGGTTTTAAAGTCTTACGCTCGCATTTGCAAAGCACTCTTCTTCATGAAATTTCTGAAAAATGGCGAGCAAAAGGCTGTAGAGAGGAAAATCGCGGCCCGACTAACTTTACGATACGTAAGCAATTTGGCTTCTTTAGTAATCCAACCCAACAGTAATATTTCTGGTACTGTAAGCAGTAGTAGAAACAGCAACAAAAACCTAATCGGCACCGGGTAGTTTTCCTCTTTTTATTGAAACGCAAAACCAAAATGGTACCGATTGGATATTTGTGGAAAGTTAAGTTTCCAGGAGCATGGTCAACCTTATGTCTTACCAAGAGGTATTGTCGATTTTTGGGGTGGGTAGGGGAAGGGAAGGAAAGTCGTGTTCAAAAATGACTCTCTTCAAAAAATTCGAGAGGGGGATCATATTGCATTTTTTTTGAAATCTGTCCAATGGACAATTGACTCCGGCCTATAGCCCACATTTGATTCTCGGAGTGGTTTAGAAATAGCTTGCTTCGTAAAGGAATACTATGTAGAACGACTGGCTGATCCCTTGGAGTCCCACAGCTATACGTCTTATGGTCGTTCCATAGAATTCTATAATTTTCCGTTTTTTTTCTCTCTTTTTTCTCTTTCTTTTTTCGGTCCTTTTTTGTTACCACAAACAGCTTTTTCATGAAAGTATTTAATAATGCCTTAGCACCTTGTTCCTAAGAGTTAGCAGAGAAAAACTCAACACTCATGCTCTAATGGGAACATTTAGCAATAACTCGTATAAATCTCCCAATTTTAGAGAGGGGAAAGAGCTCTGGTCAGAAGGACCACTTCTTTCGTGCGAAAACAACACTACGAAACGCGAAAGATCGATTTATTTCCCTTCAAAAAAAGTTTTTTTCCTTCGCAATTCAGATAGCATTTATAAGTTTGAACGGTTAAATGAAATATAATAACTGGCGTGTTTTTTTTTAACTCCTCGTATGCGCTGCACCAAAATGTCCCCTCTAGCTACATGTGCCCCGAGAACTCACCCCGTACCCCAGAGGAACCTCTTTTCAGAAGTCAAACTGTTACCAGAGGTCCTTTAGATTTTCCGCTCACACCCCAGCGAGGATTAGTTTTTGCACTCGAGATGGCTATCTTTGCCATAGGCATTCATAACCGAAGGGGTTCAAGGTCAGTTGAGCCGTCTGCTAAACAACGGGCTCCCAGACTAACACCGACATATTTAGGGACCCAGCGAGAGCGACGAGACAGTAAATACAAACTTTTTTGGGTTAATCTGATGGACATCATTAGGGTTATAAATCAACTGCACAATAATAAAGTAATCATCCATAAAGGTATGAGGAAAACGGAAAGGAAAAGATAAGGGAGAATTGAATGGAAGTCGCTCCATGGGTTCGCTTTGTTCTTATTGGAGATCACAGAAGGTCAAACTAAGTGTCTTTTCCCCATGGGAGGTCTCGGAGGGAAGATTTCCCGAATCAGCCTTTTTCTCTAGCATTCACTCTTCTTCGGATAGGAGAGTGAATCGATAAATATGATCGTAAAGGTTCCCATGTCTCCTATAGGGTACTACAAGAAACCGAGGTTCTAAATTGTATCCTCAAGTACATCGAGGCGATCCAGGGTGCCGATGAGTACCCAACACCTCGCAATGACCTGAGAACTTTCTCCATAAAGATATGTTCATCCACTGGGGGGCATTTCACTATCAATGCCAAGGACAGGTTTGCTTGGTGCGAATTCAAACTAAAGACGTGCTGAATGACGCTTCTCTGGAGCTCCGAGGAGGATTCCCGAGATAATTACGGGCAGATTCCGATGCCCGACCACCTGCCGTATCTTTAGATCTACACCTGTAGCTATGTCGCAACACGAGAGCCACCAAAAACGCCGACAAGCAATTTAATTAGGCAGCTCATAGCCTGCCTGGGCTGTACGGTCCTTTTCGGATGTCATTCTTCGAAGTGAGCTCTGACGAGCCGACAATCATCCACTGATGTCGATTCACTTTTGACGCGATGCTGAGTGCTAAGTGCGAGAAGGCCACGACACCCGCGCCCCTGTGGCAGCATTGCAAATTGAACTCGGCTAGTCGTAAAGCCAGGGGTTTTAGCGACCGAAATGACCTTTGCTGGGTTAAAAAACCGAGTTCAGAAACCACTACCAGCAGTAGCACAGGGTCGCACGGTCACTCTTATCAAAACTGTTGATCCAAGGACAACGACGACGATGGTCGTCAAGCGGTTACACCCCTGCCGACCACGACCACGGACCCCGGCGCAGCACAAAGAGTTTTGTTTGAATTTCCTCCACACCTCATCACTTTGATTCTGATCGCTAAGCCGAACAGGTGTGGACAATCTCGAATGACCCTTTCAGCCCCGTGATTGACCTGAACAGCAGTTATGGAATGTTTGAAGAAGACAGAAAGTACTTGTCCTTTTTTTGGGTCACCCCCTGTCACTCTGAGAACTCTCAACAAATTCGAGGCGACAGCTCCGTAGCGATGGTCGACCCGGCTTCTTTTGACCTCAACAAAGGCATCTTGGAGTGATGTAATCGTCGAACAAAAGGAGACAACCCGGTCTGGGCTGTCCGAACAACAAAACAACACCACCTAGGGTGTACCGTATACAAAGCCTGAAAGTCTTCAAACCACGGAAGTCGCACGACTATTGCTTTACAATTCGAAAAACTGGCTACTCCCAAGCTACCCTGTTTATCCGGGGTTAGGTTACCGCTGTTGTGCAATGATCGAATCCCAAGTGGTTCGGCGAACTGTTGGGGCTAAGAAATCTGAGTGGCAGACTTCGCAACAGACACCTTAACGCTGGATGGGCCGTTAGCTCGGTAAACAAAGAATTGACGCAAAAATCTCAATGGAGAGTTGCGTTCACGTTAGTTGAGACATTATTGGGTTGCGTCATCGGAGATGTGCGCATGAGATCTCGGGAGGATTCGAGCAATGACGATATAGTCGTCCTTGATGACATCATTATTAATTTTCTAAGGTTGAAGAGCGTAAGGCGGAAGTGGTGTAGTGGCAAGTGGCACGCTTACCACGCGAGCGGTCCGGGGATCAAATCCTGGGTCGTGAGTCGCCCGGGCCAACCAAGCCTTCCATCCCTCCGGGGTCGGTTAATTGGTACCAGACTTGTCTGGGAGGATAAAAACATTGACTTGTACATCGGTTG
>MU874000.1:2255-13240 GCA_036418205.1 Ostertagia ostertagi | reverse complement strand
GTCCATACCATTTCAGTCGTTGTAAGTATAATTTTTGTTGAGTAAGTGCTGAGCCCATACACAAGATAAGATGAGAGGTTTATTGGATTGAATATAGGCACACAGATATATATATACACAAATGGAATAGAAGGCAAGAACACTTCAGGCGAGACCATGGACGGGACCACAATAGGCACGCATACCCCCAGGAAAGGTAGTACGCGATGCAGGCACTTGAGGATGAGTATCAGACGTGTGACCCAGGGCAGCAATACAGGACGTCCTCAGCGACTCGGAACGCCGCCTCTCTGGATCCTCGCGGGCATCTCGACTGCCCCTCAACTTGTCGCCGTTCCCTCGGGTTATCCCGTTATCTCCGTCGCTCATCTCCGGCCGTCCAGCCTGGAAAGCATCTCATGTTGATTTAGCGTACCGTATCCTTCACACCTCCCTCAACCACAAAAAGTCCGTCCCGGACTTTAAAGGAAACTAACTGAAGTGGTGGCTGGAGGTGATGAGGGTCTGGTCCCGTGTTGTTGGGGTTGTGTTGCGTTGTTCCATGTCGCTCGCTGAGGTGCCGCCATGAAGATAAAATGTTTAAGCTAACGGTAGGTGAAGCAGGAAGCAAAAATCCAAATCAGGATTAGCAACGCTTAAAAGATTGAAAGATACATCAGGTCACTCGAAAAGAAAAAGCAAAAACTGCCCTGTTTAGCTGCTCGGAAAGAGCTGATTCAGTTGCGAAGCCGGCACGACCGCTTGTATGCTCTCAGCCCAACGAACGACTGTACCCCAATGCGGAAGCGGCCTGAGCGATTCCACTTGGCCTAAAATAAATTGCCCGTGGCGGCATCTTGTGATGGCCACGTTTAGGCGAAGACGGTTGTCGACAAAGGTCGACGCCGTCCCTTCCATTCCCGTACGCGTCGTCAAGAGTATGACCGCGTCCATTTCGCGCCCCTGGATTGAGTCTACTGTAGCGATTTCAATGTGGCGCTCAGCGGCGTAATCCTGCAAAAGGCGGTACTGTTCGCGGTAGAATGTAATTACGCAAATCTGCTGCGGCGTGAGGTTAGCGGCGTGCAAAAGGTAGGAAATTAAAGAAATGCAAGCGTGAGCTTCGTCCTCGTTCAAGTAGGAACGCGTAGGCGCCCTAACGGAAGAGCCTTGTACGTCCACAAGGGCAAATGGTACTCGCGGATTCGGGAAGCGGATTCGATCTTGAAGCAAACGACGATCCTGCGTTCTGGTTCCGCTAATCAAGGTACCGTTATAAGATAAGATGTTAGGCAGCGCATTGAGGGCGGGGTGCGCTCTAAACGTGGTAACCAGCGTCGCACGAGGTATCAGGGGCGACTGGGACAGGACTTCCATAACGCTGCGTGCTCCAAATAAGGCTGGGTTAGCGGAGCTCGGACATTTAGTATGCGGCTGCATCTGATTAACATCGCCAACGTAGAGCTGCGAGGCGTCGGAAAGAGCGTCGTGAGGCAGGCAAATATAGGTTCTGGTACTTGGGAGGCCTCGTCAATAATGATTATTTTGCGGTTGCCGAGGTGGGTCCTAAAAATGCCGCCTGTGCTCGTAGTGTTAGCAGGGATGCTGTGGTCAGAAGCAAAACATCCGGCGGTCGTACCTTGAACATCAGCGTGACCATCTTCTTAACACACTCTGAGACTTCCTTTTCTGCGAGGATGTACTCCTCGATCTCTTTTTCAGACATGTGCATCGACCGCTCGGGATTCCTAGCGTATTGCTCATACAGGGTGCGGCCTCTGCTGAAACGCGAGCACAGCATGCGTTCTGATGAAGTTAATGCCGAATTCGAATTGGCTACCCAGGGATTTGAGTATCTCATGGATGTCCGCGGGGGTAGCCGGGGCGTCATCGAGGAACGCCGTCTCTGAAATGTATCTCAGAAGGCGCACCTCGAGGAAATCCTGCAAGGTCAACATCGTGTTGGTGAACTGTGCGGCCCCGTTGTCGTGGTAGTAGTGACTATTATAGGGCCCATCCCGCGCTTCACATAATGAGCAGCAATGATAGCAGCCAAAAGTGTTTTCCCGGTGCCAAAGGCGGCGTTGATACTGGAAATGGGATGAGCTGCCATTGCGAGTGCAAACGCGGCACGTTGGTCGGCTGTAAGAGTGATTCGTCTGATGGTTTGTCCGGAAGGTATCCGGGAGAGGAAGAGGAGGAGCAAATGTTTCGCAAGAACGGCGTTCCTAGGTGTGGCGGAGGGGGAGAGCGTGCGGAGCACCTTGCGGTACACCGTATCCAAGATACGGTGTCCCGTTGTACCCGGCTGCACCCGCTCTACGATGTGAAGCAACCGCGAAACGGCTTTATTCGCCGCATTGGCAGATTTTGTGAGTTTGCCGAGGCGAACGTAACCCTCTATCACGCGGTGGTCGTCCCGCATCTGTCCGTGCGTAGCTACTAATTCTGTGAGAGATGCGTGGTTCCAAGTAAAGCCGGTGATGCGTATGGACAGCTGTTTGCTATCCATATCGAAAAAGGTGGAGTCCACCCGCATTTTTGTGGTTTGGTCGGCGCCAGCTACCCAGAAATCTACCATACGGCCTCTAGCCCAGCCTGCCTCGTGTGCCATGTCGCTCAAAATGAAGTCAAAGCGGATAGGGCACATGTTACCTGGTGGCAGTGTGAGAGTGACCCACCGCACGGTGGTATCATCGCGGATCGTGGCCAAAGCGGCGAGCGTGGCGCAAGACACATTGAAGAGCTGTCCCATACGACGCTTGGACGATTCCGTTTCAGTTCGGTAACTCGCAAAATCGTTGACGCGGTCGGTCAGCCATGTTTTATCGGCGTCGGTGAGATTCATCACGCGCATGGGAGAAACAGCTTCGCTCGTATTAACTGGTAAGAAGCGGCGAACCAACTGGCACAACTCGTCTCGCGCTCCCTCCGACACGGGTGGTTCTGAAAACCGTATAGCGCAAGAAGAGTTGAGGCGAGTCTGAGCCAGCACCAGTGAGTACTGGTACAGATCCTCAAGGTTACGAGCACACAATGACGGCGTTACGGCCACGGCTTCGGGAGCACCTTCAAAAACTGCCATGAACTTTCTAATCTCGCCGTTATGCCATATAAGGCTTACTACAATCCCCACGCTTGGGTCGGGGTTTACGTGCGGTGTTATGAAAGCGAAGCGATCTACACGGAAAAAGTATTTGGACGAATTCTCTAACGCAGTGGCACGTGGTATGCGGGATGCGGCCAAAGTAGCTGCAGGGTCCTGCAAAGCAGCCCGCGTCGGCGTAACAGAATAGACTCGAACCAGATCTTTGATGGATACTAGGGTCTGGTCAAAACCACGCTTGTCCGTAAGCACATCGACAGCGAATTGTTCAAGAACAATACAGTGCAAGTCGCGGCGGTCCGGTCCTATCACAAAGAAATCCTTAGCTTCTAGTATGACGCGCTGCTCCATACCTTGGAGCATCACGGGTACAGTACCGGAACAGTCGTTCGCCGCTGCGAGGGGGTGCCAATGTGGATGAATATGATTCGCGTGGAGTCTGTTCATTGGTGCGGACTAACTCCTGATATTCCCCTCTTAAGGCCTTGTTACGGATACCGAGAGAAGTCTCTCGAAATTCGATCGCTGCTTCAAGCGTTTGCAGCTCCGTGACAGGGATCTGTCATCGCAATAGGAAAGCCCGGGATGTAGATGAAAGGAGCTGAGGCGACCACGCGATAAGGCGGGGCTTGCCCCAGAGGAATTACCTATATCTTTAGCTCAGAGGGAGCTCGCTGGTGGTGCATTCGTTGTTTATATTCGCATATCTGGGGGGACGCGAACGCACCAGAGAACCCCACGGGTGGCGATCGGCTAAGGGATGGGTAAAGCCAGCGGGAGTGGACTCTGGAAGATTTTGACGCCAGTCGTACCACTCATTTTGGGGTGGGGGCCTGGTGTCCTGGCGGCTAGCTCTACCTCTACTGAATGGTCGTCGACCAGCCGCTCCTCTGCGGGCGCGAGGAGAAAGAGGTGCAAACGGAGTGTCGGGAGCGATGGCCGCTGGGTTGGGCGCTGGCGCTGCGCAGAATAAGAGAGCGATGTGGACGAGCGGCTGCTGACGGAGCGCACCACGCGCACGGGGACATCGCACGATAGTCGTGGGTTTGGGTGCGGTACAAGGGGGGAGGGAGTGCAGGGGAAGAGGGTTCAGGGCTGGGTACGGGAGTATATTCGGTAACTTCCATTGGTGATGGTGACGTGCCGGAACCATTATCAACGTCAGGCGAGTCCTCCAGCAGGGAAGATCCTCGATCGGACGCGTCGGGATCTGAAACACCTGAAGGTTGATCGGGTGTCCGAAGGAGCGATGCTTCCTCCGCAGAGTCACTATTATTACTCTGCGTGGGAGTTTGAACCACATTGTCAGTAGAGTCATGGTCAGACTGAACCGTGTGTGAATGAACTGAATGATCAGCCAAGATATGGCCAGTAGAATTTGAACGGGGACTCGCCCCTGTACCTGCCTGTTGGCTATTATGATCGGGTTGAGATCGCGAGTCCATAACTGAGTTCACCAAGCAGATGTTGTCACGGCGCTAACCCGAGGCAAGAGTAAGTCTGGAATGGCCTTCCAATTAATTTGAGACAGGTCGACGGGAAGAGAAGAAAAGGAGGTTCCAGAAATGATATGAGGGAAACGATGGCTGGGGCCAGTTATGACCAGAAGGTAAGAATGTAGCGCAGAATCGGCGATGTACCTAAAGGGAGTTCATACGCTTTCTGAATCTTGTGTTGTAGGAATGGTTTGGCATCGGGCGATCTGAGTCTTTAGAAATCACCCGGGAACGTGTGTATCCAGGGATAAAGTGATCGCTTGCCTGGCAACAGGTCAAGGCCGCCTGCTCTTCTTCGGGAAGCCAAGGTGTGGTGAATACTGGTCCGGATAAAAGGTGGCACTTCTTGACTTGGTTCAAGTGAACCTTTTTGGGCGGGGACCCTGGGGAAGAGATGCTGACGATGACGACGTGTGGATGTTGCACCGAAATTACGCGGAACTGGCCAAGCCAGGGCATGCAAAGTTTAGAGGACAACCCAGATGAAGGGGTGAAGTTCCTGAGGTAAACCCTGTCCCCAACGGTAAGCTGAAGCGGGGCTAAGTGTGAGTTGTCGTATTGCGCCTTATACTTCTCACGTTGCTTGGCGTTATATTGATATGCGTATTGCCACGCTGAGTGTAGCACGGGCAGCAGGCGCTCAACGTACGCGTGGGTGGAGAAACCTGATGGAACGTGGCGCTCCTCGTGATGACGAATGATAAGGTCGACGTTAAAAGTAGGATCCCTTCCAAACATCAGGAAAAAGGGTGTATTTTGGATACTACTGTGGGTCGAGGTGTTGTACATGAATGTGCAGGCAGGAATAAACAGATCCCAGTCGCACTGAGCAGCATCCATGTAGGAACGAAGCATAAGTTGGAACGTGGCAAACACACGCTCACACGCCCCATTTCCCTCGTGGTGATAGGGAGTGCAAAAGTAGCGGTGAACGCGGAGGAGTTTCCCTAGTTCTGTTATAGTTTCAGATCTTAAGTAGGACGCATTATCCGAAATAAGTTCGGACATTACTCCATATTTTAGAACGCACTCGTTCATGAGGGCTTGGGCGACCGTTGTCGACGCGCAGTCAGGGAGAGCGACGCGATGACGTACTTGGAAAAGTGGATCGATCATTGCCATGATGTAGCGGTTGCCGCGTTCCGTAATGTGCATGGGGCCGGTGAGGTCTACATAGACTTTGTCAAAAATTGCCACGGGATGGGAAGTAAAAGGTGTTCGCGGTTACGCGCAGCAGCCTTCTTCCGCTGACAGACGTCGCAGGCTCGGCATAGCGCATATATATCCTCAGCCATATGGGGCCAAAAGTATCTGCGCGAAATTTTTGCCAAAGGTTTTCCTCCAGAAGAAATGGCCTCCTGCCGACGGACTCTCGTGGAATGCGAGGAAAAGAGGTTCCTTAAGTCGTTCGGGAACAACCACCAGATCTTGCCGAGGCCCGGTCGCTGCGGGGGCTGACCTACGATAGTATAGGCATCCATTCGCTTTGACGTAGCACCTGTCAGCTATTTGGAGTAGGGCAGATTTACGCTCATCTGTGACTTCCTCGTCGAAAATGCCATTACGCAGAAAACTCAGTATGTCCCTACATAGGGGGTCCTGTCGTTGTTCGACGAGAAGGTCATGAGCACGGATGGCTATTGGCGAGTACCGCAGCAGGGGCTGCTCGGATAACGATCCCGGAGATGCGACTAAACATCTAGGAGGCTCGACGATGTCATCGATGTCCGGGGAGTCATCTTCAAACCGAGACGAAGGGCGGTAAATCCGTGACAAACAATCGGCCACTGTGTTGGACGATCCTCTTAGGTAATCTATGGTGATGTTATAACTCTGCAGCTCGACGATCCACCTAGCCAAGTTGTCATGTACTTTATTGTGTTTCAACAAAAAGGTTAGAGGCTTGTGGTCGGAGAAAATGCGAGTGAGATTACCGTAAATAGTGGCCCGAAAAAACCGTAAAGCGCTGATCATCGCAAAGAGCTCTATATGAGTTGGGCTCCAACGGCGCTGCGAATCGGACAAAGCCTTGCTGAAATAACCCACTGCGACTAGTTTTCGAGGGTCGTTGGGGTCGTATTGAAAAAGGCCAGCTCCAACGGCGATGGCGCTGCCGTCGGTGCACATGATAAAGTCCTGATCGCGAGGGTATGCTAGACATGGTTTACGCGTAAGAAGGTCTCGCAGGGTGACAAACGCCTCTTCTTGACGCGGGCCCCAGACGAATAGTGCGCCGTCCTTCATCAACTCATACAATGGAGTGGCTATAGAAGCGAAGTCGCGAATAAATCGTCGGAAGAAATTGGCCATGCCTACGAAGCGCTTGACCTCCTTGATCGAGGTGGGTGTGGGGAACTCCTTCATTGCGCGGATGTTGCGGTCAGCCGGGCTATAAGAGGTGAGGGAAATTTCATGGCCCAGGAAAGTGATCTTGGAACGGGCGATTTCGGTCAGTTTCTTACCCGATGTTTTGATGTTAAATGCACGAAACCGGTCAAACACTGCCCGAAGGGTCTGCAGATGTCATCGAAGGTCTTGTTGAATATTATGATGTCATCGATATATGCGAGGCAATGATCCTCAAGTCCGGAGAGTATGCGGGCCATTGCTCTGCAAAAATAGGCGCCCGCATTACGTAAACCGAATGGTAAGATAAACGAACTGGTATATCCCTCGATGGGTAGCCCAACCACACTTTTCCTGACTCTGTGGGGACATGCGCAATTGCATGTAACCCGAAGCAAGGTCGAGCGTAGTGTAATACCGATTTCCTGCTACCTTTACCAATAAGTCCTCTATACGGGGTAGCGGGTAGTGGTCGGGGATGGTGACCTCGTTTAGCGGACGGAAATCGAGGCAAACTCGTAGGGAACCGTCCCGTTTCTTGACCTAGAACGGTGTTATGAACCCATGGTGTATCGCTCTCAGCTATGCGACCTGCCGGAGCAGCTTGTCGATATGCTCGTCGAGCTCTTTCTGGAACTTAACTGGGATCCGAGGAGGCCGAAACCGCGTAGGAGGTGTACTAGTGGTGGTCTTGATGTTAACTAGAGTGTGGGTATATGAACCAGATCGTAACTGGAATGTGAAATGCGGTCTCGATACTCTAAGAACAAGCTACGTAACTGGGCCTTCTCGGCTTCGCTGACCTCACACTGGGACAGGTCGACATTAGGGGCGCCCTCTGAAACAGCGGCGCTCTGATCCGCAACCGCCATCAAGGGGCCTCCTCCCATTCGGTCGTGTTCATGTCGAGGGAGTTAGCCACCAAATACCCCGAGGTATCTATGACCAGAGGGATCGCCACCCCGACCTGCTG
This sequence comes from Ostertagia ostertagi, assembly GCA_036418205.1. Lineage (NCBI taxonomy): Eukaryota > Metazoa > Nematoda > Chromadorea > Rhabditida > Trichostrongylidae > Ostertagia > Ostertagia ostertagi. The sequence goes on along the minus strand of MU874000.1, from coordinate 5,340 downwards.
TTGCTGGTAGAGAACCTCCAGGTCTCGAAGTGGGGTTAGTGACCAAAACCAGTGCGTGCTCAGGGCGAAAAACAGCTGGTGCCACAAGGAGATGCTTACCCCATAAGCGCTGGCAGACTGAGTAGCCATCATCAAGAGGTCACTCCGAGAAGTGGAAACGGTAACAGCGGACGAAAGCCTCCGAACAGGGAGGAATGATGGACGTTAGCGCTGCACGGACTATGGTGGTGTCATGTTGCTCGTCGACATGATTCTGAGGTGGACCGAAAGTAAGTATGGGGATGACGTCCTGCCCCACCGTAAAACGCCGCTGGCGATAGTTGATGTGCCAAGAAGGGAGGCGAGAGAGAAGGTCATTTCCCAGCACGATATTATACTTGTCGACGTGGCGTGGGATACAGGAGCCCGTAGTAAAATAGACCACGTGTGTGAGGTTCGTAGACCCGACGAGAATGTGTACTTTGGCTGTGCCCATGAGGGGGACCGGTACCCCTGCCATGCCTATCGCGGTGGAGATGGGTGAAGGGTTGGAGTTGGAATATGCCCAAGAGGTCCGTTAATGCTGCGGCTACAGACAGTGATCGCCGCTCCGGTGTCAACCAGAGCCAGCATCTCAATACCGTTGACTTTGATGGGATTTGTGCCACGAAGAAGGTACTGGTGGTGTCAACTGCCATTACGTGTAGTGGTGCCAGATGGCGCGGGGTGGCCATACGGATTCCGCGTCAATGACGATTTTACTCAATCGCGAACTACCTCGTATCGAAGAAGGGTTAGCTGTGTGGCTGGGCGACAACGGTTTTCGACGGGAAAATTCTCTCAAGGGGGCATCCGTAGGGGTACTGGTTGGCGAGCCCGGAGAAGTGCGAGTAGACTGGTCCACGCCTAGGTAGCGGAGAAGTAGGTACTTGAAGACTCGTAGAGGAAACGATGCTTCCACAAACGGCTAGCCAAATGTCAAAAGGAGACCAATTTCCCAGCCAAAGCCAAGGGGTAGAAGTCGCCACCGGAGTATGAGCCGAAATGGAAGCCCGTTCCTGAACGTCGGCGATGTGTTCCGCGAGACGATGTTGCTCCAGGGCCGCACCGAAGTCTTGAAGACGGGGGCCGTCTACGAACTTCACTGAGGTTTGTAATGACCAAGTTATGAAATATCGTCAACGGAAATGAAGTATTGAAAGGACTGGGTACGGGAGTCAGGGCGGAACGTTTCGAATGGCGCTGGGGTATATTTACCAGAGGACGCATCGAGTCGAACTACTTGGGCCCCATCGAAAATATAGAAGTGACGAACGGAGTGGCATGGCACTTCATTAGCATCGTCTTCTAGGATGCCCGTATCGATATCCATGTACGTACGATGGCTGAGACCCGACGGGAGGCGTACCTCAACTAGAGGCCTGGAGAAACACGTGCCGTTGAACCCGACAAAACTCCATCCGGACGCTGGAACGGATAGGCACTTGTGCACCTGTAGAAGACCACTACCAAGGTACGACGCTGCGATGTCTGTGCGGCCGAACAGGCGTCGTGCCGTAACCGAGGGATGAGACGCCAGAGCGGTCTGAATCGACAGGCCTAACAGATTAACGCGGTGGCACAAGGCAGAGATGGTATGCCTGAAGAGTGAAAGAACGGATACACTTGCGGACCCTTCCACGGCCAGCAGCTGCGCAGCCAGCTGGTTAGATGTCACGACACCTACCGATGAGGGAGAGTGACCGCGTAGAGCGGACGAGGTGTTGTGATGGCATAACCCTGATCGGTAATCAATAGGGATTTCCCACAGTCGAGAAGACGATCCGAAGAGGGGGTCCATGACAAAGCGAATTCCCGGGAGTCACTAAGCCAAACGTGGCCAAGCCGCTGTCCTTGCATTCTTCCTACTGGGATAAACTGGCAACCCTCTTCAGCTTCGGGAGTCCAGACAATGGCTGACCCATCTGGCAATGTACAGGAACCCGTGCGGTACCTGCACGTGCTCATGTCACCCGCTAAGGAGTCTGGATGATCGTCCCCATGTTGGGCATAGACCGTAGTTGGAAAGAGAAGGCAATTTGGTAACGGACACCGTATGCTGTGTGCAGCAGCCAAAAGGGGCGGAGGGCCAGTCTATCCCTAGCTCATTGGTCGTACGCCAGGAGCCGTCACGGTTGACCATACTCCCGTGATCGCAGTGGTAATGGGACGCCATTATGCGGCACTGCTCAATAGTAACTGTCTGCGCTGTTTCCGAGCGTAGGATAGACCGAGCGCCAAAAAAATTAATCGAAAAGGTGGCCGCAGACGTCACTATTTTGCACCAGGACGCCGGAGAAGAGTAACGTTTAGTATTTGGACGAAAGATGTTGATAGAAAGGCTCTCAATTGTAGCGTTGAAAGGTGGCAAAATACTGGAGCAGTTGTACGAGAAAGGGATGTGCACAATTACGATCCCTAGCGTTGTGAGGGCAGAACCAGGCAGAGGATGCCTGTGCGAGATTGGCGAAAGATACCACACAAAGGAGTAAGAGGACACTGGGCATCAGAGGAAAAACAGTAGGTGAGAAAGTAACAGACGGGGAAGTTTGACGGTGGTACAGAGAGTGGGACAATTCCTGGTTGCGCTGCACCAACGCCGCAATTTGAGCGCGGGAAGTGGAGAGTTCCGCTTGTGCAGCTGGACGATCACCTTGCGGACCGGAACTAGCGCCTGATTCGGTGGGGGCGGAGGGTGGTGAACTGGTAAGAGTCATCACGTTGGTTCCTGATTGCCTCCCAGGACGGGGACGGGGGTTACGAGACGGAGCCCTATTGCGAGGTGACGGACATTGCCGCGAGAGGTGACCACGACCACCGCAATTGAAGCATCGGTTGTTAGAGCCGTACTGCTGTGGTGGGTGCGCCGTCACCATGGACCGATTTGCTCTGTGCTGAGTTGTAGCGAAACGGTTAGCGCGCTGATCCGATGAGGGACGGGTGTTGCGTGGACGCCGGTGATGTTCAAAACCCATCCGGGCCACCTGCGCGGACAGTGCCTGGACCTGCTGACTACTAGTATGAGTGACAGGGTGCATTAGGCGGTCGACGGCCAGCCTCTGCTAGC
>MU873999.1:1287-12903 GCA_036418205.1 Ostertagia ostertagi | reverse complement strand
CAGACGTGAGCTAAGACTCTACGGCATTCGACCATGATTTCGCTGATTGATGATTGGCTAATCGTCACCTTAGGCACAGCCCCGCCGCTACCCCCCCCCCTTTTTTGCGCCACTCGGGGCCGGGAGTATCGTGACTATATCACGATCATGAGAAGTGATCAAAGCAGAGCAAACCCAGCGATCGCGCGCCAGGGGAATAAATAAAAGGCCGTGGGTGGCCGCGATGGGGGCTGCCATTTAATTACTTCATTCTAATTGATTCATTGTTGTTATCGTTTGTTATTGTTTGCACCTATTCTGTTTTAATAATAAAATTGTTGTTAAGACTGTGCGCCTTGTATTTGATAGTGTGGTGTTACGCTCGCCGTAGTGGTATCCCCCACGGCATATCGACTTATATTTCTGCACTATTTTCCGCGTGGCGACTGAGCGAGGGAGAAGCCCCTCGTTATTATATGGTGCATCGGACAACTATCGGATTCGGACTGCACTGACTGGTACGCCTTTTTAACTCACCTGTGGAAGACTCAGTTTTTGCGCCGGCGCCGAGGAGTTTGAATAATTTTTTTTCCTTTTCCTTTCATAATCCTCGGGATTCTTGAGCGCCTTTTTTTTCACTTTTCTTCGTTCTTTTTCTCCAACTTTCTGTAGTCAAAAAAGAAATTGAACGACCATTTCGGAACTGAGATTTTTTTCATTTTTCTCTGATTCTGGTGTTCTCTCATTATGGTCGGCCCCATAGCATTGAGTTCAAAAAAAGGTCTTCTCACCCGCTACTGTAACAACATTGAATCACTATTAGAACAGTATAAGACAAGGCATAGGCAGCCCCATGAGGATTCCGCGCTAGATCCAAGGAGCGCCCTTGAAGGCTAAAGAGTTGGCCCTGCAACTAGAAGCATTTTCAAAACTTGTGACCGAGGCCCTGTCAGACTTTGCATCTGCTATCGATTTATTGGCAGATAGTCTCACTGCGGAACAAATGGACCAGGCGAACGGATATATTGAAAGAGCCACATATGTCCATCGATAGGGCCCGAAGCACGGCCATAGAATTAGAAGCAAAAAGATTGAGCGCCCTAGAAGTGCACGGAGGATCAATGAGAAAGCTCTGGTACTTCACAATTCGGAGCGCCAAATGCACAGGTGGAACCCGTGACTCACAAGTTACCTCCATTCCCATCCCAACCTTTAGCGGGAAAATTTGGGAATTTGAGAACTTTCTGGACGCTTTTTGAAGCAAATGTCCATAACCAGCCCCTCACAGGTCTTCAGAAATTTAACTACTTGATCACTGCATTGAGAGGGGAGGCGAAGAGATTCAGTGCGCCGGTTCAACGTTACTGAAGCAAATTATGATAAAGCCGTAGAGTTCCTATGCAAAAAGTATGGTGATGAGTCACGTCTCATCGACAGTCTACAGATGCGCCTTGAACATGCGCGCGCTGAAAATTCAGGCCTTGAAGAGCAAAGGCGCCTCCTTGAGAGTATAATGCCAATAGTAGCCCAGCTAGAGATAAAGGGGTAACTTTAAACGGCTCCGTTCTCGTGTCAGAAAGTGCTATCAAAGTTTACTGTAGAGCTTCAGCGCAAGAGTGCTGGAACAGTGCATTAGTTCTTCCACACAAGAACACTCTTGGATTCTCAGCGATATCCTAATGCATCTGGATAGAATTATAGGCAGGGAAGAGCACATCAATTACGTGGTGAATAAAAACCCAGTTCTCAAGAAAATCAATACAGTGAAAGCTACCAACGGCGCACACCAGAAATCAGCTGTTGTAGTTGCGCCATGCCTTTTCTGTAACGCTACCAATCATAAATCCATAGCATGCACCAAATATGCCACCATCGAAGAGCGCAGGAACTTTTTCCGTGGCTCTAACCGTTGCCTCAACTGTGGGACAGTAGGACATTTACTACCAAAGTGCCAAAAAGAGGGTTGTAGAAACTGTGGTGGAAAAAAGCATCACCACACTCTATGCCCTTCACGGGTAAAGAAGTTCCCCCCAAATCACCAACAGTCGTCACTACCAAAAAGGGATTCTGGGGTGGTAGAGTCGACAGTACCAACAGACCAGCAAAGGAAGGTGACCAAAAATGTGGAATCAGAGCGAGTTAAAAAACAGGGTCGAACACATGCGCACACCGTTGGCACCGACTCATTCGTGGGTCCTTCAAACCCGATGCAACCGGAGGAGGAAACCTTTGACACAGGCACTGTCCTCGCTTCCTTGCGCAACCAGGGCGCACAGCTGGAACAAAGGGTCAGCCCAGAAGGGACAGATGGTAATGTCTTCTTGCTTACAGGAGTAGCGCAAGTAAGGGACACAGTACGGAATCAGTGGAAAGACGTGGAAATACTCTTAGATTCTGGAGCGGATGAGTCTTTCATTGCAACGATTTGGTCGATGAGTTAGGCCTAGAATGCACCGCAACCAAAAAACTTTGGGTTTACACCTTCGGCACCCAGCAACCCAAACACGTAGTTTGCAATCTGACATCATTGGCGCTATGGGACAAATACGGAATCAAGCACCAGATGCACCTACATACACTTCCGGTCATCACCACAGCTAATAAAACAGCGCAGCTAAGCTCTGATGACTTGGCATTCATTGAGGAGCGGACAAATCCTCTTATCCAAAAGGCACCATATAGGTTCGTGCAAGCCTCAGATTCTAATAGGCTGTGACCAGTTGTGGGATTTGCTTGAAGTGTCACACCCACATTACATTTTACCCTCGGGACTTCATTTGATTCCCTCAAAATTAGGCTACCTGATTACAGGAAAGCAGATAGGCAATAAGGAGAAGGACACCTTGGAGGAAGAATTCGGAGACAAATTCCCCACTACCGACAATACCCTCATGAACTTCGGGGTTGATCCAGAGGAGGACGTTGATAGATGGGACAAATATTGGGCCATGGATTCAGCAGGCGTGTGCGAATTCACAGGCACAAAAAACGCGGAAAAGGATGCGATCAATGAGGAGGTCGAAAAATTTTTCGAAGAAACTATCCAGAAGCGCCCTGACGGCTACTATATACGTTTCCCTTTCAAGAAAAATCATCCTCCATTGCCGTCCAACAAAGCGATTGCCATGAAACGCTTGCGCTCCATACTTCAGACGCTTCAGAAAACACCGCACCTTCTGCAAGAATACGACAACATCTTTGCAACACAGGAGCAACAAGGAATCATCGAACTCGTCGATAATGATTCATCAGGGGATGGTTCGTTGATTCACTATATACCGCATCAGCCGGTAGTCACCCCCAAAAAGAAACAACAAAATTGCGCATTGTATTTGATGCTAGTGCACATTTCAAAGAGTGCCCCTCACTTAATGATATACTGCACCAGGGACCACTGATTTTACCGGAATTATATGCAATGCTCCTACGCTTCCGTGTTCCTTCCTATGTAGTCATCTCAGACGTTGAAAAAGCCTTCTTGCAAGTGCACCTCCAGGAAGCTGACCGGGACGTTACGCGATTTCTATGGGTACGAGATATAAATGCACCATTGGATAGCAACAATATTATAACATATCGCTTCACCCGGGTAACCTTCGGCTTGAATGTCTCGCCCTTCTTGTTAGGAGGAACTATCCATCACCACCTTCGTGCGCCGTTCCGGATGTGGACTTGGCAAACGAAATTCGAGAAAACTTATATGTAGACAACCTTCGTTCTCTCAGGCGAACTCCGGAGGAAATTCGTACAAAAGTCCCTGGATGCGCGGAAAATATTTTCTGACATGGGAATGAACTTAAGGGAGTTCACTTCAAACGACCCGTCATTGCGCAACAAGTTACCACTAGAGGCATGCAGTACACCTACCCCGAAAAAAGTCCTTGGTATCCTATGGGATGCAGAAAATGACAACCTTACTATAAGCTGTTCCTTGGCCCCATCTAACATCATTACGAAGAGAATAGTGGCGCGCCAAATCGCTTCCATATACGATCCCTTTGGGTGGCTGGTACCGTTGATTACACCAGCAAAAAAGTTTCAACAAGGATTTATGGAGGCACAAACTCCAGTGGGACAGGGAGTTACCAATCCAAATGCGCCAGAGATGGGAGAATATTGTCAAGAACATGAACGGATTCAGCCGTTCGTTCCCAAGGCGTTTCGGTACTTACCCCAATAAGCTCGAGTTAGCAGTTTTTGCAGATGCAAGTGAGATTGCGCTAGCCACATGCGCCTATTTGTTCAACTCAAGAGGGTCTACTCTAGTTATGGCTAAGAGCAAACTGCCATCAATCAAAACCAAGACGACCATTCCCAAACTCGAAATGAATGCACTAACAATGGCTATGCGCCTTGCACACTCCATTATACAAGCTCTGAGTTCGGGAAAATATCCCTCCCCTAAAAATGTTTACGTTTTTTCGGACTCTCAAATTGCGCTCAGTTGGCTCTCTTCGTCTAAATGTACAAATGTAGGAGTGTTAGTAGAAAACAGAATACAAGAAATACGCAAAATTATTCACCACTTAAATGAAATGGGAGTTAACCTCATGTTCGGTTATGTGCGCACCTTTGAAAACCCAGCGGACGCGGGAACGAGGGGACTGGATCAAGGGCAGATAAACAAGAAGCGACTGGTGGAATGGGCCACAATTCCTGAAAGCGCCTATGAATACTTGGCCCATTGAGTTTTACCCTTCCATGTTTGCACCAGAACCTACCAATGAAGCCTTTCAACCCCAAGAAACCGCATATGCAACCTCCATTTGCACGAGTAACGCCATTAACTGTGAGCTAGTACCGTGGAATCGATACAGTTCCTTTACTACCGGCAATCGCGTCACCGCGCTAGCTCTACGTTTCATAAAAAAGATACTACGCCCATTGGGAATGATCCAAAAGAGAGTTTTGAAGAATATTCCGGAGATGGAGCACATCTCAGACACTTCCCATCCTGTTGCGAGTGGGGAGCTAGAAGCCGCCAAAGTGATATTATTCCGCAATCATCAATCCGTCTATCTGAATCAAGAGTATTGTAAATCCATGCAGAATACACTTCGCCTTTATAAGGATGATCAGGGAATATGGCGATCACGAGGACGCCTGAAACATTCGGAGCTCCCTCAGGCGACTAAAGATCCAGTTTTCATCGTACCAAACACTTTGCTGGCACAACGACTTATCCAAGAAGCCCATGGAGGATACCACAGAGGCATCGAACACACAATATCCACTGTGAGAGAACGTTATTGGATTACCGAAGCTGCGCCAAGCAAGTTCGGAAAATGATCACCCACTGCGTACCCTGTCGGAAATTCAACGCCCTACCATATCACTACCCTGATACGCCGGATCTTCCCAATCGAAGAGTTGTAAGAAGTTATCCATTCCAACACACAGGGTTGGATTTCTTCGACCTCCCTCCCCTGAAGGAGAATGGGTGCAGTTATAAGCTGTACGGGTGCATTTTCACATGTACAGTTACACGCCTCATTCATTTAGAAGTTGTGCGGAGCATGGCCACAAATGAATTCCTTAACGCGCTTAGACGATTTGTTGCGCGCAGAGGCGTACCAGAATCCCTAACCTGTGATAATGCGCCAACCTTTATTTTAAGCGCCAATATCTTGGGGAATCGACCCAACGAATTGCATAGGGATTTGCAACGCATCATAGCTGATAAGGGGATAAAATGGAATCATATAACACCATATGCACCATGGCAAGGTGGGCTCTATGAACGCCTTATTAAGTCTGTGAAGCATGCCCTCTATAAGGCGCTAATGCCTGCACGACAGCGATCATTCGATGATATTCACACAGTCGTCATCGAAATCGAAGCTTGTCTGAATTCTAGACCCCTTACTTATCAAGGATCAGACGCAGGAAGAATTCACTTCGGTGCGCCCAGTGGACTTTATACAACATGATTTGAGAGTAACATTCCCTGAAATTACGACTGACGACGATGATCCTCTTTACTTGCCTCCCGATACGCACCGCACCTGGCAGCATCGCCAACAAGTGGTAGAGGCTCTTCGGTCATCAATTCAGGGAACAGAAAAGTTCTGGAAGATATGGCAACAACAATACCTGACTTCCCTCAGGGAAACACAGAAACGGCTCCCAACTAATTGCAGACTAGGACGAGAAACGCCAACGATAGGTGATGTTGTTCCTCGTAAACGATCCTGTTCTCCCAAGACATGAATGGAAAATGGCACGTGTAACGGATACAAAGAAAGGAAGCGACGGTAAAATTCGCGAAGTGGAACTTCAGTCGGCTAATAAGAGGAAGATGCGCCGTCCAGTGAATCTATTGATACCCCTAGAGGTTCAGGAGGCGACCGAACATTCGACGAGCCCTCAGACCTCAAGCGTGGAACAATCCAGTCCTACGGACACTGACCCTTCAAGCAATACCCATCGTTATTACTTGCGCCGTCGTCAACCAGCTCAAATTGCAGAAAACACCGCCCACAGTATCGCAATAACTAAAGCTAAAATATCCAAAGCGTCAAAATGGTTCCTTTTTCACGTAATGATCCTTTCTTTACTCCAAACGAGTCATAGCTATCAAACAGCTACAACACGACCGCCATGCATAGGTGAGGGTATTGTAAGTGACCCACCTACACCACATTCGTTCAAAATGTGCGCTGACCTGGTTTGCAAAACTAAACGCCCTTCCGACACTCGAGAACTCGCACAATTACTAATAGAAGCTAATTCGCTTTCTCCTCTTAGCCTTCACGGGACAATCTCATTGGGCTGCACACTACTGTACATGACAGTAGCCAGTGGTAAAGCGCTAGGCCTGCCATTCAAGAGTACGGTGCCACTGCTGAACAGATCATCATACCTCATGAGACAGTGCTGCCCAGGACCTTTACACAAGCTTAAAGCACAGCTCCGATCATCAGTGAGCGCCAGGTTGAAATTAGAACTTACCATGAGGGTATTACTGTCTGGAGAAGCAAGCTCCGCCTCCACATCCCGAAAAGGCAACGCGTTGGACTATGCCACACCTTGCACCAACAAAAATGGGATAGCCAGCGTAAAAACAAGCCTAGGATGGCATACTGTATTGCATAGCTCAAACATTCATGTAGGGCTTTCATGCTCACAGCTATGTATGACGTCAACTACAACACCTCCCAAGCTAATATTGTATGATGCCTTTATCACAGATGACATGCATCCAGGCCTAAGCCTCTTTTGTAAAGCCGGAAGGGAAGCAGAAGACCTAGAAGGCATCTTTTGAAAAAGTTTTGATGGGCTTCGTGGTTGTTGCGCTATACATATATTCCTTCCATTTAAAATACATCCCAGTAAGGTATAAGATTACACATCGTTCAACCATCACCATAAGAAAACATGCAACTCCACGTGCGCCGACAGAAAAAATTGGGCCTATTTCAATCATGGAGCAGTTTTATTACTACTATATAGAATGATTTTAATCCTTTAGATCGATCGCCAGTATCACCTCAATTTTCCCGTACTAGGTGCGCCCAAAAAATATTGATGAATATGTCTGCGGAGGTACGAACACCTTTAGGTGCACCTTTCCTGTAATTGTATAATTCTGTTTAGTCTTTTCAGAACATGGAAAAATTCTATGACTTTGAACAAGAGCTTTGCCAAACACAACGCAAGCTCGATCGACTACAGAAGGCCATTCCGCCATTGCCAGAGCCACAGAAGCTGTATGATACCATTGTTTCTCTGTGTTTCGATCACTATACATGCACAGTAGCTGTCACATGCCTGGAAAAGAAAGTCCGCCGCTTATGTCTGTCCTCTAGACCTCCGAAAGAGCGCATTCTTGTCATCGATTCCCTTGTTTTAGAAGCTGATAATCTTCGTTTGCAGTTCTCCTACTGTCGATCTCAATTGCGAACTCTCCATGCAATTCCTCCATTGCTCATTGCCCTGGACAAGACGTCGAGAGGTTTTTTGGGAGAACCTAATGCAACAACCGCAAGAGGTAGACGGAGATGAGACCCCTCCTGATGGACTTAGAACTTATTGAGAACGTGACTTCGGATCATCTGGAAACACTCTGCACGTCTGCGCTCGGACTTGAACAACTTCCGCATGGAGGCCGAAAATATGAAGGAAGAAGATGTCCTCAATTTCGAAGAAGAAGTCCGCAGTAAACTTGCTCATCTTGAACATCTGATAGCGGACTCCAAAGATTCAATAATGAAAGCCCTGGAAACCAGAGATACGTCGCCAAATCGAAGCCACCATGAAGTCATCAACGAACACCACCAAAACGGCGCCAAGGAAATCGCACAGATTCGCGGAGAAGACAGTATAATTGAGGATAACGTGAACTTCATGGAAGGAGTGGAAGAACTCGAAGAATACGAGGAAGAGTCTGAAGAGCAGGATGTAGATGGAGAAGAGTCCGAAGAGGAAGATCACGGTGCAGAGGACGAGAACTTCGTCGAGGAAGTTCACGGCGAAGATGAGAATGAGCGCGAGGAAGCGGTTCTTGAATCGGAAGATGAGGAATCCGAGGAAAATATGTCATGGTAAATAATGAGGATGCCGACCCCCGAGAGGGCGAGATAGAAGGCGAAGCTGTACTCAGGATTGAGCAGGAAATAAGAAGCGCCGAACAAGCCATTCGCAATTTCGAAGAGATATTACGCCAGCTGGACGAAGAGCGCCTGTGTCCCCCCAGAAGGTTTGATCATGGAAACATTAGCAAACACCATGAGCGCTTCATGAGATGCGCTTTCTGTCAAGCTGTGGGGTACCACTACAGCGATTCCTGCACCGCCATCCGTGACGTCGAGATAAGAAGAGAGTTGATCAGGTCGACCAATAGATGCAAACAATGCCTTGAACTTATGTGTTCGCAAGGGTCGGCCTGCAAAAAATATCTCACACTCTGCTTCTACTGCCGGGACCGTGGGCACCACAGCGCACTATGCGATTTCCCAGACTACTGTGATCGAATCCGCGTACGTCAGAACAACGCTTTGGAAGGAAGAAGACGGAACATCGTCAGGCTAGAAAACCTCAGACGTGAGCTAAGACTCTACGGCATTCGACCATGATTTCGGTGAATTGGCTAATCGTCACCTTAGGCACAGCCCCGCCGCTAACCCCCCCCCCCTTTTTTGCGCCACTCGGGGCCGGGAGTATCGTGACTATATCACGATCATGAGAAGTGATCAAAGCAGAGCAAACCCAGCGATCGCGCGCCAGGGGAATAAATAAAAGGCCGTGGGTGGCCGCGATGGGGGCTGCCATTTAATTACTTCATTCTAATTGATTCATTGTTGTTATCGTTTGTTATTGTTTGCACCTATTCTGTTTTAATAATAAAATTGTTGTTAAGACTGTGCGCCTTGTATTTGATAGTGTGGTGTTACGCGTAGTGGTATCCCCCACGGCATATCGACTTATATTTCTGCACTATTTTCCGCGTGGCGACTGAGCGAGGGAGAAGCCCCTCGTTATTATAGGACCTAAATTGATGTAGACTTACCAGGAAGGTCTTTCAGGGCGTGCCAAGCTTTTTGAAAACGGTCTTTTGCATGATATAGGGGCACATGGGAACCACAGAACCATGGTTAATTTTTCCTGAACGGCCCTCTGAATACCAGAAAAGGGGTCCCTAGTTCGATTTTTGCAAATTTTGCATTTCGAGTTGACGTTTCAAATTCGCCATACAAGAACCGTCAGTTAGCCACTGTTAAAAAGGTGCGAAATCTAAGTGGGGGCCGAAGGGTTACCGACGGTTCTATGTATGTATGGTACTAATTATTCATGCTAACTCCATTTTGCGCGAATTTTGGAAACGTCAACTCGAAATGCAAATTTGTCACCACGAGGAATCGAACTAGGGACCCCCTTTTCTGGTATTCAGAGGGCCGTTCAGGAAAAATTAACATGGTTCTGTGGTTCCCGCATGTGCCCCTATATCATGCAAAAGACCGTTTTCAAAAAGCTTGGCACGCCCTGAAAGACCTTCCTGGTTAAATGCATATCCCAAATGCGTGAATACTCCGCTCTGAAGTATAGTGGAAGTGTGAGGAAGAGCGCCAGCGAAGAAAAAATGTGAAAGGCACCATTGATAACTCCAAATGAAGAGCTTCCTTCGTGAAATGAACGGCTCCACGATGAAAAGGCACAGCACGTGGAGGAGAGGCAACAAATGAGGGAGCATAACCGCGATATGCAGACATTCCATATTTTCAGTAAAATGAGGAATGAAGGGTAGTAACGAGTTACAACACATATTAACGCCCTAGAAACCGCCGTAATATCTCACAATATGATAATATCAGCGCATTTGGAATTTGTTGTGGAGCAAATTTGAATTTGAAGGGCAAATTTGGAGTTTGTTGTGGGGGGGGGGCAGTAAAAAAAGACATTTTGCCTATATCCACCCCACCTTTTTTTGCCTCCGGGACTTCTTGGAGCCGAGTTATGAATTTTCGTCGCAAACTCCGCCCACTTTGGTCAAGCCCCGCCCACCGATGACAGCTGGCCTCCACTCCTCCACCCACCTCTATCCACCTTTTTCCGGCTCTTTAAGACTTCCCCGGCCCGAATTATGAGGACTTGTAGAAAATGCTGTACACTTCAGAGCGCGCCCCGCCCATTGTGGGCGGGCCTCCGCCCACGTCATGTATGCTGGAAACACCTTAGACATTGCTCCCTACACCAATTTGTTTTCTGCTCTGTAGGCTTTCTCCCAACCGAGTTATGAAATTTTTCATAAAGCACTGCTTTTTTGGAGAACGCCCCGCCCACCGTGGGTCTCCCTAATTCGATGTGACTTACCAATGCACACCTTTACCCACTTTTTGGCCCAGTTTCGAGGTGTTTTGTCACTGAAATGAAATCTTGGTCGTCAGTACAGTTCATTTCGACGCACGCCACGCCCACTGTGGGCGGGGCTCCGCTTAGCTGATGTGTGTTTTGTACTTCGTGAGACCTTGCCCACCCATCCCACACTTGACCCGGTCCCTCCAGGAGCTAGGGAATTTCGTGACAGACATACAGACAGACGACAGACGACAGACGAAGCGCTTTATAGTAAGTAGGATCATTAGGAGAACCGAGGCACCAGTTGGCAGAGATTCGGTAGCGCAGTTGGTAGCGGTCTTGCTTCTCATGTAAGGGTCGGCGGGTTCGGTCCCTTACGGGTTTGGTGTTTTGCTTTTTTTCCAACATGGCTGAAAAGCCTTTTTTGAATCTGTTATTTTACCAACGGTCGCCCGACGCTACATCTACGAAGAGTTTGCAAGCAGACCCTCTTAAACTTAAGCACTACTTGTCTGTGAGTGCCCATGGTGCCCGTAGTGCAGGTGCTATGCTTTTCCGTGGCAAGTAGGTACGATATTCGTATTCAGGGGATCAAACTACCCCTAAAAACGAGTTTCTTGCCAAACCTGAGGTCATGAACTAATTGAGAAAAAGCGGAGCAGTGATGGGATTACCACTCCTCAAACTCCACTTTTTTGGGTTGACCAATCATGGACGACGGGGGAAGGGGAGAGAAGGTGTTGTATTAGGAAATAATGCTTTGCAGATCTTTGGATGATGCAGACGGGCAAGCCAGACCTAATTTTTGTTTATTATGGAAAGTGTGGGGCGGAAGTGGTGTAG
>MU873998.1:2887-12904 GCA_036418205.1 Ostertagia ostertagi | reverse complement strand
CATACAATGCAATTCAATCATGATACTAACACCTTCTTCAGGAAAGTGGAGGACTTTCAAATGCGAGTGCGACTTCTGCCCACAGACAGGTGCACGGCGTATACCCGAGCAGGCGTTTTCCCATAAAAACGCCTTCTCTGTCAGCGGCCGTAAGCAGACAAACTTCCTGAAGAGAATTTCGATGCTTTCAAATCAAATCTAAGCGGAACAAAGTGTAGCGAACTTGCTGAATTGAATTTCAAAGACCCCTTAGGAAATTGAAGCAGAAGAAAGAATTCCATGAAAAGTTAACAGCTTGTAATAAAGTACTCTTCGCGTAGATTCTAACGGTCTTTACCGCTTCTCATTTTATGAAGTTTGAAGGAAGTTATGGGTTCTTGAATATTGCAATGTCGCGGTCCAGGAAAAAGGCTTGAAAAAAAGTCTATGAAAAAACGGAACAACGGGACTATTTTTTGAACGAGTGATTTTTCAAAAAAGTTTTAGCACTTATTCGAAAGCTCTAATCTTCTAGTTTCTAATTAGCCTTAGACATCTGCAAAAAGTTGAATATGAAGAAAGTTATGAACGTTTGAATGTCGAAAACTCGCGCCTTCTCAAAAATCGGACCACAAACCCCAAAAACGGAACAACGGGACTATTTTTTGAAAGAATGATCGCTGGAAAATTTTCAGGTGCTTGTTTGAAAGCGCTAATCTTCTAGTTTCTAATTAGCCTTAGACATTTGCAAAAAGTTGATTATGAAGAAAGTTATGAATGTTTGAATGTCGAAAACTCGCGTGTGCACAAAAACGGAACAACGGGACGATTTTTTGAAATATTGAACATCCGCAACATTTCAAATGCTTTTTTGAAAGAAAACTATTTGTATTTTTAAAATTTTGGTGTCCGGTTCCATGAAAACGCCTGTGGACGAAGATATAAGCTTTCAAAGAAGGCGCCCGTAACTATTGGAGATTAAGATTTTCCAGCTTCTACAAGAAACACGGTTGGACGTTGACGGAAATCTTGGCACATACCTGAAATTAGAGACCACTAGGAACATAACGGTACCTAGGTTTACAAAAAATCCTCTCAATTCCTCTAATAAAACTTTTCATATTTCATTTTGCCTCAAATCCGCGTCCCAAGCGAGTGGAAAACGCGCTCCACCCCACCTCGCGTCGCGGTATGGGCGCGAATTCTTACATTCAAACTTTACTAATCGTTTTCCTGCCTTACTTTACTAATCGTTTTCCTGCCTTACTTTACTAATCGTTTTCCTGCACACCTCAATAATCTTAAATCGAAATGTTCCTTTTGCTGATAAATCATCAATAAATTGATTCACTACATCAGTGTTGATTTGGGTATCTCGTTTTGTTCGTTTCAGTATGATATCGTCACAGAGTTCTTGAATGGAGAATAACTCGGAGAGAAAACTTCGTGAAAACACGGCTTCCGCCCTGATTTTCACTCTCAGTCAGTTAACAAACGAGTTCCGTACGCGCCAGTCAAAGTACCTCAAGGATATTAAGGTTGGTCATATTGCATGGGTTTGGGTTTACAATTTGTTGTTTGGTCAAAGTGGAACGTTTCTTCGTCCATAATGGAAATTTAATTTTTTTTCTTTCTTTTTCTTTCAAACTGCCTTTTGCGTTTTTCTCTACTAATAAAGTAGCTTGGATCGATGGAAAACACACATGTCCAATAGAGGGGGGGGGGTCGCACTGACACCCCTTGAAATGGAGGGGGTCGCAAAAAATTTGGAATTTGCGCAACGCAGGGTTGACCCTGGTTGCAAAGCATCCGGACGACTTCTTAGCAACACTGCACTTGTAACAAGAACGAAAGTTCAACACGGATCCGACCCATCACCGTAACCCTAGGCGTGGAGTAGTGCGTAGTGTGGTGTGGTGTGGGGTTACGGACACCACCCTCAGTCATCGACATTGCCCAAAAAATGCTTTGCCACTATCATAGAAAGGATATGGATATCGCAGCTAGCTGTGTCATTGAGACGGACTAGACTTGTATTGCAAGAGATGTTCCTTGCCCCAAAAAGTTCTTAACCACAGTGCAGCGGATTTAGGCAGCTTCACAGCTAGCTTGGTTTCCATAACGGGCTTACACTATTTCCCAGCCACATTCCACGTGCATTTTCATTTTCCAATTCATACTTATCAAAAAATGCACAATCTACAAAACATTGGGCATGCGCTATATTATGTTGTGTTAATACATGATATGTACAGGAAGACTGTGTCGCTCAAATTCTTATTGTACTACAACAAACATTATGCGGCCATGATTGGACCAGAAGGGCAAAATATAAAGAAAAGGAAGAGCTAAATATGAAGAAAAAAAACCAAAACCAATCAAAGTGAAATTAAAGTTAACAAGTCAAATCTACATTGTGGCAAATGAGAAGTATTAGAAGTATTCGAAACTAAGACTTTGACACAATTACGAACAGATTAAGTTACAAAGAGATACAATTTCTTTATTATACTGTAAAGTATTATTGAATTCCTTTTTAGAAGCAAAACACGCACTATGTGTTCCATGATGTCCTTAGTCTTCACTCATCTATCAATTTACGAAGCAGCTGCTTTAAGAAGAACAACGTTTTCTGTTTGACAATCTATTATCAGCACAGGGTAGTGCTCACTTGTGTCTTTTGCCGCAATGAAAAAAGTATGCAATTGTTAGCTGGTACACAGTCATGCGAGAACCTTTTTCCGGAAAACAATCACGCGAATCACTGGTGTTCGCGATAACGATAACGTTGCGTATTGATTTATAAAAGATTTGAAGAATGCTCGCAGTTATTGGTTTTCACCTAATCTTATATCTAATTACAAAGCCTCAACGACTGAACTAGCTGTGGAACTGCCCAAATAATTGGATGGTAGTGGCAAAGCATTTTTCAGACAACGTCGATGACTGAGGGGTGGTGTGCGTAACTCCACACCATACCATTACTCCACGCTTAAGGTTACGGTGCTGGATCGGATCCGTGTTGAACTTTCGTTCCTTGTGCCCTTATAGGATTATTCCGTTTGCTGAGAAATGAGCTTCCTGTACCCCACTGTGACTCTTTGACACTTAGTAGCAACTATTACGTGCCACTACCTGGTTCTATTTAGGTTACCTTTCTTCAATGCAGATGCGGGTGTGGTTGACTAAGACAGAAAGCTACTTTTTCGCGTCTCATTTCCGCGTTCAAACATTTTTCGCTGCAGAAACTTCAGGTCCACTCATGATCAGGTTCCTACATTGAAAAATGTTTCTCGCTGCGGAACGCAAAAAAACCGCCTTCTGTCCCAGTGATCCACACCGTGCAGATGTCTTCGTGTGTTTGCGTAAGTTTAGATTTTATCCGTATGAGATGAATTTCTAGACTCTCTTTACTTTTGACCTTTATCAAGTGTGAGGAAGAGGACGAAGATTTTTTTGCAGCGCACAACAAATCTTGTAGATTGGGGAAGGCATCAACGGCTCTAATCGGATTACTCGTTAAAGGAAGCGATTACGAGAAGGAAAGGCAGCATCAAGGAAGTATATGCGCCATACGAATCACTTACTTGGCCGCCAAGAAAGCTAAGTGTGGCGCCTTTCAGATGGTGGGTGCCCTGGTTGCTGAGCAGGACTTCCAAAGCACTCCGCCCCGAAAGCGTTATGCCCACTAGGGACCGTATGCTATCCTCCCTGAATGGATTAGGGGACGAAAATCCCTTCAAATTTCTCTGTCTTCCCAACTGGGATTGTCCTGATAAAGGGCCTACATTTAATGTATGTATGTAGGTAAAAGTAAACATGCACTGAAAATGAAGAAACTATATCGTTCAAAACAAATAAATTTAAAGGAATCTTCGGGTCACCTAACTTCGTGGAAGAATGGCATACGACCCTAGTTCAACTGGAACGAAAAACCATTTTAATTAGTAGTTAGAGAGTTAAATTGTAAACCTAATTCGTAATTAGGCAGAGAAAAGAAATAGTGTGAGGTCGAGGAGGCGCAGACGCCACGTTGACCCTCGAGTAAAAAGTACTCCGAAGCACTTTTTACTGGAGGGTTAACGTGGCAAACGTGGCCTCTGCGTTCCTCAACCTCACACTATTTCTTTTCTCTGCCAGCTCGATTAATTCGGAATCAAGCCACTGAGACATTTGCGGCTGCAGTGCATCGAGGGAGGCTGCAGTCGCATCTCTCTCACTCTTCCTCCTGTTTCTTTTCATATATCCTCTTCGTCTTCTCACTTTCATCTTATACTAAAAATTATTTTGTGTTTCAGATTCGGTTTTGGTGTGCAATTTTGCGCAAGAACCACTACGCGTGGGAACGAAAAAAGAACTGGAAGCAGACGCTTTGTCCAGAGGCTGCGGTTTCCGGCGAACTGTTTACTGTAGGCTTTTCATTTTGGAAGAATATTTCCTCTTACTAGCGGCTGTATCTTCCAACTTGCCCATGTAATGCCTTATCAATCAAAACACTATGCTTGTTGGCATGATGGCGGCTATCGGGGTTAACACTTCTTTCTTTGTCGCCGCTCATCCATGGTCGAAAATGAAAGGGCAATCAAAGGGGTACTATTTTGCTTATTTTTGACGGATTTCTTTGCTTTTTTCGCCATTGGCGTACCATTGAGCACCTCTCACGTCCCTCTGAACCCCTATAGAATCTATCGTAATCGCTGCCTTTAACCTGGTTCGGCAGCCGGTGGTTTTCGGGCGAACACAGCGATTTCGATATTACTTAGTTCCCCCATTTATATGCTTATCCACCCCGAAGATGTTCCCTCTAATAAGACTAAACCTTAGAAAAGGAAGAACTCGGGCATGGGTAAGCCAGTGTTCTTACCTTTTAAAAGCAATGAGAATAACCGTAAGGAGTGAAAGCAACAAAGAAACGGGTTGAGTCGATGAGCTGACGGTGTAAATGAAGGCTGGTATGCTCAGAAAATCGAAAAATATCCCTGCGCAACACGGTCTAGTCTGAACCCACCAGTCTAACGTTGTATGGGGAGCCAATGAGGAGTTTCGAAATAGGTCGCAGACATAGGACGAGCCGTAGCTGATGAAAATATGGTGATGATGCTTCAACAGCAACTCTGTGCACAAAACGCACCGGATTATGGCCGGACGGCAAACAGCCAGAGATGCGACACGCGTTGCGCGACCTTCTATATTTATAGTTAACACCCTCACTATTTTTTTCCATATGTGAAAATTGACCAAAAACAGCCACTTAAGCGCAATTCGTTTGATTAATTTTTACGAATATACTGATCACATTGGCAGGAATACGGAGAGCTAGCAGGCGTTTTCGATAAAACTGTAATCGGTTTGAATGAAACTCTTCACACCAACTGGATTATCAAATTCACTTTGATAACCTATCTGCATGATCACACCGAATACAAATCAACGCTTTGTGAGTGGCTCTCAATGAACCTTAACATATGTGCAACCACTCACCACATTAAGCATTTCGTTTCGATCTGAATAGAATAAAAAAGCGAAGAAAAGTGCTAGTATCTCCATAATATCCTGCAAACGATGTACGTCCTGCACCTATTCTTCACATTACTGCTTCTGAATTTGTTCGTGAATGTGGCACCGGTAAGCATTTTCAGCTAATGGTTGCAACACACAATCAAGTTTCAGCGTTTAAAAGCAAGGAAAAGGGAGGTTGTGCAAAGTAGGCTATAGCAGTGGGTATTAGTTATGCAGTTGCACCGGTAATGCAGACCTTTGAGTTTGATGGTGGCCGCCGCCAGGACCGAAAGAATTAGAGTGACTGACAGGATTCTCACATCAATTTTTTACTTTGGGAGTAGGGAAGTTGACAACAGGGGAGCGGGTTTCCCTATTAAATCGCCTTTTAGCCTCCGCAACTCTCTTCTGAAGTGGTTCCGCACTAATTAAAGCTTCGAACTGTTGCTCATAAAACCTCTGATAGGTTGGACTGCCGCTAGATGTAACGTGCCAGAGCCCCTAGTGAGTTCAATTTGAGGACTGACGTAAAGTGATGTAGTTATTTCACTAGTTTTGAGAACTGCATGAAATTTGGTTTCAATAGGAAGAAGACATTGTACCCTATCACATAGTGCGTGAGAAATGGAGTAAGAGGATGGGCAAAATGTGTTTTTTAGCCTCTCTGTAGATATGCAATGATACCTTTGCAGCCTCTCCTGAATTTTTTCGGGACGCGATATCGAAAGTGCGTGCCGATTGATTCTCTGAACGAAGTTCTGAAGCAAAATAGAGCAGCGGTAGTGATCTGGGCTCATATGCAAGAGGTCGTAGGATCGATTCCCTGACGGGCGATTCGGCTACAAATTTGACCCTAGGGGTATTTTTCTCTCCAAAATACCAAGATCGTACACACCCGTGTGCTGCAAAAATGTCTGTCAAGAGTTCTGTGGGAGCGCCCAAACTTTTTAGGAACTTCTTGCAAACTCGTTGCACAGATAAGTATAGGCAAGCGCTGACCAAGTAACGTAGTTGGAAGGTTTACAACCATGTTGCCACAAAGGCATACAACCCTTCAAGAATCGATCCTACTAGGCCTCTCGCCCGTCCATTCGTTCCGACCAGGAAGTGATTGACAGATTCCTAAGACAGATTCAAGGTCAGCGTCCAAAAGGCACATCCATCACTGTAGGTCTAGCTGCATCCAATCCCCCTCAACCCGGAAGTCATATAAGGATTTGAAATCTACCTATTTCAAATAATTATTGATTTTGCCTTCAAAAATATGGAAATTTTTTCTGCAGAAGGCTATTCACCTCCTCATGAAAGAATTAAGAATGAAGTATTGACGAGTCTTTCAAGGTACCCCACGCAGTCCTTTCTAGTCAGAGTACCTTTAGCATTTGAATGCTATTTGGCCAATGTTCAATGAGCTACAGGGACCATACAATGTGTAAGTCAGTGCGATCTTATCCTGTGGGAAGATTCTTCTACAAAATAACCGAGATGGAGAAATGGAGTAAGTCGAACAAAAGTGGATATAGCCGCGCGCACGCGCTGTCCTTATAAATCAGGCCCACACTGTGTCTCCTAGTCTATAATAACACTCATGAATGAAAATATTTTTGAGCCACAACGACGACTTCGTGTGTGCCTCCTGTCGAACCCTTACCATCAGTGCATAAACAATAGCATAGAGAACATGCCTGCAGAGTTCTGCTTTTAATTGTACAAATATCATTTGAGAGGATTTATGGCAGCTGCGTAGATGAAATCCTTTTTTGCCTAAATCCAAACACGACCTAAAACACCGGAGTAAGGCCCTTCTTCCTCTTCCAGGCTCGGGCAAACAACTCTATTCTCTGTACCAGTGGGTGTTTTCCACCTCCATTATAACGAACTACATTGTAATGAACAAAGATGAAGAGAGCCTGCATATTTTCCTGGAAGAATGACCTCAAATGAGTAGCGCACGGTCATGGAATTGACGTAAAATGCCCACTTGATGCTCATACGGTGTGATTAAATGAAGTTGAGCAGCAAATGTAGAAGTCTCCCATGCAAAAATGGTACTCTCTCTGAACAATAAAACGTTTATGCAAGGAATTTTCATTCATCATAAGGTGTTGGATAGTTGGAAATGTGGCCCGATCGCTTTTAGCAAACGCCGTCAATTCTCGATTTTGCAATGCTCTGTTAGTCATCGCAAATGCCTAGAAGCTTTTTGGGCTTTTCCCTCCATGCATCTAACAATTGATCATTTTTCAGAGCTCCTCAAAACGATAGCTAAACAAGAGTGTTCCAGAAATGCGAAGATAAGGCTCCATCAGTTATATGCGATGGAGCACTGAAGAAGAATTTGTGCAATGACAAACGTACTACGGACTTCTGCAAAAAGGAGTGCGCGAAAACGTGCAAGCATTGCAAGTGACAACATTTTGACAAAATCACCATGGAGAATGAACATAATTGATATTTTATCATTTAGTATCGTAACAAAAGTGAATATGACAGCAGCTCAAATATACGATACCATGCAAAACAAAAAAATCAACTCGTAGTCAGCGCTTAGCATTACACTTTTCAATTACGGAAGGAGGAACTCACGGCGGGAAGTGGGGAACCTGAGACATTCGAACACGTTGACTACAGCGGACCCAAATGTAAAATACTGCTCCTAACCTTGTAACATATACGCCGTTGCCACGGTTCTGTAGCGTTGCAAACCATCGCACTATTGTAACTTCCTTGAACGCGGGAAAAATGGAAAGATTTTTTACAGCAATAGACTCGCTTCTCTGTGGACGAGTTTGAACCTTGTGCAAACCTACTAATATGCAACGACCATAATTATTTCCATGAGAGCTATTGTTCAATCCCTTCTGACTGTCTCGCCCCAGTTGGAACCCAACAGGGTCCGTGAGGCATGCTTCCCCGAACAGAAGAGGGACCCCCTGGTAAGGTATGCTCTCCCCGAAAACTCGGGAAAAGGGCACGCTTCCAGTTCATGGAGGATTCTTTCCGATTGACATGCAGTCAGCGAAATATCCTCGCAATTGACATGCAGTCTGGGAGACATACCCGAGAACCGATGAGTTTTCGGACGAGAGCATTCCTTACCAGGGAGGGGTTCCTCTCCTGTTCAAAGAAGCATGCCTTACGGCCCCAGATGTTATGTACGTACACTTCTCACCTTGCGCCCATGCAATTGTGTACAGCAGGCGCTTACGGTATTCTTACGCCTAGTTCTGCTATCGCTACTGCCCTGATTTTGACTGAATGACTACCGGTAGGACTGATGTAGTTATTGATAACTCTATATTGCCTATACCTGGTCTAGCAATTATTTACATATACTTTCGGGATGTGTGCAGTGAATATTTGTGGTAGTGCACATCAACTCAAAAACGTTCTACTCTGCAAAAGTACAGTCCATGTCTTGAAGACTGATTAGGTGTATCTATGGAGATGTCGTGGGCGTCGCCGCACTTGGTCGTGTAGATAAGCTTTTCTAAGATATTCCGCTGGATATCCGTAGAGCATGCTAGAGACAGCTTATCCATACCATTCCATCAAGTGCGGTGACGGTCACGTCAAACCCATAGACAGTCCTAATTAGACAGCGAAATATTGGTGTTTTAGAAGAAGAACACTCAACATAATATCCCATGCAGAGCCGATCAGAATCGCGAAAAAAATTATCCATTGGTCGCGCGATAGGAAATGTTTTGCTCTCAGCGTCTCAGCGGAATTTATACCCCCGAAATTCATCCTCTTCTCCTAGGCCCAGTTCGCGCAAGGATGCCCCACTTGAGTACACTAGAGCCTTGAAAAATTAATTCGCGACAGAAACGCAAATGCTTCTGTGAGCGAATCATTTCCGATTGAACTGAATGATATTTTATGGATATCTCTTACATAAAGCAAATCATATGGCCTATTATCTACAGATGCGCGCTCTCACATTTAGCACAAGTCACCCAATAAGGATACGCTCGTACCACGTTTCTATTTTTTCTAGAGACTAAACGAGGTTTTCTTCCCTCGAGTACCTCCCTGCACTGCGTAAGAATGGCATCAATGGTTGTTCTGGTGCGAAACACTGCAAATTGTAACACATCACACTATGTTTATATGTCAGGAAGTGAGTGGTGAAGAATTAGCGTGGCTTCCAGGCACGCACATTGTGTCGCGACCCGGTGCCCCGAGGTGGTGGTGGATGAAGCGCATCGGTGGCGGAGCACCGAGGACACGGCAGAACGGGTATTAGAAGGGCCCGAACACCCTGTCCTAGGGGGATGCGTCGCGTAAGGAATGCTCTGACGACTGTTGCCTGCCGCGAGCCTGGTGAGGCCCTCTCCCCTATCTGACGACCTTACGACCGTGCTGCTAAAGATGTGTAGATATTGCTACATAACAGAACACTAAGTATTAAGGTGATTTATACTAATATTACAATAGATTGCGAGACTACGTTATATAGAAGGATAAGAGAGATGGGAGAACCTACGGGCACGATCGGAAGGATAAGCGGCGGAGTGGTATGCGACCGATCCGTTG
>MU873997.1:0-11772 GCA_036418205.1 Ostertagia ostertagi | reverse complement strand
CAAAGCCTTTGATTACCTATAGCGAGTTTCTAACGTGAAGCGAGAGATTACGATAAAGTGTGTGTGCAAGCATGGAAGTACATGCACCAGTGGAAGCAGTAGTCAGGGGCCTAAGGAAGCGAGATGTGGCCTTTTCGTGGCCAAAGGCGCGCTAGTTCAGCGCCCTGGGGCTGCCAATCCTTTCTGAGCTCCGCCTCCGCCTGTGCTCCGCCCATCAGTGTGTTGCTAGCTGCATCATTGTTCTGACCTCTAGATAAGGTATTCCACTTCGAGCGCGTATACTATAACTTTCCCATGGAATGCGTTATCAATCAAAGCATGATCTTTGCTGGAATGATACGGCTATCGGTTAACATGTGCAAACGACCTCTTGGTTGCTAGCTCGTCCATTATCGGAGGTCAACGGGCAAAGAAAGGGGCCATTTTTAGCGTTCTGGACGGTTTTTTTGCCACTGGCCTATTACTCAGCATTCCACTTCCACTATGAACACTCCATCATGAATCCAACCGAATCTTATTGTAATCCCTCGCTTAAAGCCTAATAAACGCAGAACTGCAAAGTATAAAAGTAACTTCTTAATCTTAAGAGAGATTTCAATTTTTTATGAAAAACCCTAATTGTTCCAAAGGAATTATCACTCTTAATATATAATCAAATTAAACTGAACCATTTTGCCTCCTACATTTGAATTTCTTCAATTATTATCTACATAGATCAGAATGTCGTTCTCGGAATTGAAAATTGTCGTTTAAAATTCAATTATTCAAAGAGTGAGATTAAATGCAAAAAGTGATCTCGCTCCTTCTTTAATTTTGCTAATGATATGTAATTCTGCTAAGGTAGACTTCCGAGAAAAGCGCTGGAATTCGCATTATCATTTCCTGTTTACTTTGATTAAGGACTGCACAACCTAGACGAAAGTCTTCAATTAGAGTCTAATTAAATAAGATGAGTTACAAGGACAATTGGATTCTGGGAAACTCTTTTCTGATTTCTGTACTTATTCGTTTCGAGTAAAATATTTGTACTTTCTTCCCTTTGTCTGCATACTGTAATATTACAAATGCATCATTTTGAAAGAGGAATCCACCTAAGCATGCACCTTTCACGATTTAGGGCAACTCAGGTGTGTCGAAGTTGACAATTCTGATGGTTATTAGTTCTATTCGAACGACTATTCTCAACCTGCCCATCTTAACACTTCCTGTTATATCTGTTCTTCAGTCCTTTTGCCGAGAACGTTTCCTTCACAGTATTCTAGTCTATTCCCAGGGTTCTGATGGTGTTGAGGTTCAATATGTTAGACCATTATGTTATTTTGCTTTTGAAGCTCTCTTCGTAATCACCTACAACTTTTCGATTGAGTCGTCGGGTATTCGAGTACAATACAGACAGGTTGCTCCTAGAGAATCATCATCAAAATCAGAGCTGGGACTGATTTTGACAATTATCCTCAGCCTCCTGAAGAGCCACAGCTCGTTTCAGTCTTCCTTAGAGGCTCTTCAGGAGGCTCTTTTCCACCTCCCATCTCTGTATCAGCTGCCCCTCTTTTGTAATAAGAAATGGTCTCTGCAAAAAAAGCCCCTCGCCTGCTACCATGGTGGAAGTGTGACCAAAGCAAGGTCAACTGTGCGTAGCGCAGATTGGAAGAATTTTGCGACCTAGTCCCTTTCGTAGGGTATCAGTACGACCTCCTATATTAGTTGTTACGCCTTTTTATATTTTAGGCCCATCTGGACCGTCACCGACATGGAGTGGTGGCGGACAGTGACTGGGGCGCCCTTTGTTTTTGTAACGGATGGTTATTCGCGGCACTATGCATTTTTACCTTCAGATAGAAGCGATTTCGATTTCTGACGACCTAGGCATGTAGTGCATGCTAGAAATTACGTAGCGGTCAAAGTTTGGAAACTTTTGATTTTTTATTCGTTCTAGCAGTGAATGGGAATTGTATGAATTCACTTCTATATTAGGATGGATGTAGATTGAGATGAGGCAACCGTAATTTATCGGAAACGAGTATTCGCTTTTGAAAATACCTTGTCATGAGAAGTGGCCGGGAGTATAAAAAAAGGTCAGAAAAGTTGGAACTTTCAATTTCAAAGCGATGGCGATAGTTTCGAATCTACATGAGAGTAGTTTCGAGGGTGGCTTTGAATTTCTATGTTGAATCGCTTTTTATGAATGGAGTTGTTACTAAAATAAATTTAGACTTAAGTTCGACTGCACACTGTAAAAAACCAATTGTTTGGGTGGGGGGGTTCTTAACTGAAGATGTGGGTTGGAGCCGAGCATGCGCTCTTTCAGATTAGTAGAACTCATTAGATGTAGATCTTGACTTGGTCGCTTTTTACGTTAGTCGTTTTTTTGATTGTGGAGGCGGTAGTGCAGACGTAGGCAGGCTTCTGGTCATTCCGATCAAAACCCATCTTCTCCGGTTGTTTGCTATTCGAGAAGGGAAGCGTTGTTTTTAGAGATATCCTTGTATACCACCCTTTCGCTGTCTATGAACTGGGGAATCGCCGAATGGTCGGACACATCTCCTTCCGTGACAGTACTTCCACTATTTCTGGCTGTTGGAGCCTGAAAGCTAGAATTAGGGTTCTTGTTGATAGAACACTTCACAGGACCTACAACATCATTTTTATATGTGTTAGAAGAATACCAATCGGTCGCTGGGACATTTTACTCTCGCCCTCCGGTTTCCATGTTGAGCCGTAACGCATCCTGCTTGCAAGGCCAGCAAATGGTTTCTTGTTCGGTAAGCTAGTACTATTAACCTGTCAGCATTGCTGATGGTGGGATGCACTTAGATTCATTATGTTAGGGGATACTAGAAAGTCGTCTTTAGTTTGGGGATGTCGGGTCGAGTCCGAGACGTTTGCAGCACCCTGGGTATTTTGAGAGGGTAATTTTTTGTGAGGGTACTTTTTTTGTGATATGGTGCATCTCTTATTGATTAGCTCGCTCGGACTTTAGAAAATTACGATATATGCTTTCGAGAGAATGAACCTATTAAGAAATTTTAATTATCGTTTATCGAGATTGTGGTTTTAAAGGACCTCCCATGGGAAAACTGCTTCCTTTGCATATTAATTCATTTGAAATAACACATTACTCAATGGTTGAACTAAAATTACTAAAAACAACTGAACATTGAAGAGTAGGAATCATGATGATGAGGGATACAAAAAGTTCAACTAGTTTTTTGAGCGCATTGTTCCTTGGAAAATCTTATTTCTCAAAAGTGATTACAGATTTTTGGAAGCTGTTCTTCCCATCTATTCTGGACTTGATTTTGTGTGGAATATCTAAATTTGAGACAATTTCGTTATGTGTCGGCCGCGCTAGATCAAAAATAAAAAAGATTCCAAACTTTGACGCTACTGTAATTCAGCAATATACCGCTTTTTTCCGACTTGAGT
This sequence comes from Ostertagia ostertagi, assembly GCA_036418205.1. NCBI lineage: Eukaryota > Metazoa > Nematoda > Chromadorea > Rhabditida > Trichostrongylidae > Ostertagia > Ostertagia ostertagi. Next base: position 8,346 of record MU873997.1, on the reverse strand, counting down.
CTTCTTTCTGAACTTACAATACTTGCTGCGACTTATTACCCGATACAAACCTCTTATTTTGGAAGGTGATGTCTTCTTCGAGCGATCCCCTGAACGGAGATACAAATAAACTTAAAAGCTTTTTTAAGTACTTTCTTCGCAAAGATCGTCCCGCGCGGCGGCCGCTGTCCGGCGCGGTATTTGGGTGACCGGGAGTAATCCATTTAAACCGTTTACAACTTATCTTATTATTTTTGTAGGCGTAGGCAGGTGTGGAAGTGGTGTAGTGACAAGTGGCGCGCTTACCACGCGAGCGGTCCGGGATCAAATCCTGGGTCGTGAGTCGCCCGGGCCAACCAAGCCTTCCATCCCTCCGGGGTCGGTTAATTGGTACCAGACTTGTCTGGGAGGATAAAAACACTGACTTGAACATCGGCTGGCCCCCGCAAGTCATTGTATAGGCCACATCGCATTCAAATGCCACTGCGAATGTACAAATGGAAGTAGAATGCGTGCCGCATCCCAAAAAGGGATTGATCAACGGCACTGGCGTTTCCTTTATCTATTATAAGGCCTGTTAGAACTGAGATTTAGTCTTTCGAAAGTAGACAGGTTTTTTGAAGATCACTTTTTTTTCTCAGAATTGGTCGTAATTGTTTTTTTTTGAAGGGTTTGAATTCGATTTTAGAAACGCTGCGAGTTTCGTCATTCATTGTACAAAGTTTTATTAAATTTTGAATATTTTGATGTTCTGGAAACTAAGAGACCGCGTTTAAAAATTACAGGTTTTTTGAATATCCACTCCTTCGAAAGTCGTCGTTTGTTCTTCTTTCTCATTGGTTTTTTAACTCTTTTCCTGGCGTCTTAAATATCAATGGCATAGTTTTCTTCAAAAGCAATGATCATGAAACGCCGAGTAACTCATTGGAAATACAGAACTTTTTGCGTCTACAAAAGTACTTTGCAGCATATGCTAGATTATCGTGAAATCAAATTCTTCCTGCTAGAAGTCTCTAGAAGTTAATCCGCCAAATTCTCTGAACTTTCCTTCACTTCAATTTACACTAAAAGCATGGGAGTTTCTCTGAAATTTTCTCTTCGTCTGCGCTCACTGGAACATGACGTATTTTAATGAGAAATCTCGCTCTGGATGCGCCATTCAATCGTCTGTGGTGCGTAGTCGCAGTGGCAGTTGAAAGTCTGTCCTCCTTTGCCACTTAGCCACGCCTTGGCAGCTTCTAATTTTGTGAATGGTACTTGAGTTACGACCCCTCCCTTTCCGTTGGCCAAACACAACCCCCTCTTGTTCTTTGTGCAACTAGCGGTTGACCCTATTCCAAAGCCATGTGACTTCTTTTGATAATGTACTGATACAGTAATAGATAGTAATAGATCCAGTAAATACAACGGATACAGTATACAGTTTATACAGTAATAAAATTTTACTGTATCAGTGCCCCAAAAATATAGCGAGACGGGGTGATGGTAAGAAGCGAGTACTATGTACATAGTACGATCTTTTAGTTTCCTCCTATTTTCTCATGTGCTCTACACTACCACATAAATCTCTGACTTGAATTCGTCCGTCATTCTGTTAGCAGGTATTTTGTTTATAACTGCTTACAAAATTCTCAGTGGGCGTGGTTGGAAGAACGAAAAGGGATTCCACAATCAACGAGCCACGTGTTTGTTTATCTAATCCAGTTGTTTATTCAATATAATTTTGTATTTCTATAATCGTTATAGCCTGTCGTATTGAGAAAACCAGACGCAATGCTGCTATTGGTTTGGGGTAAATCGACAGTCGATCGAAGGAAAGTTAGCAGTGACATCCTGAAATATCACTTCACTAGCTGCTTGTTAGATGACGATAGGCAGGCTGATATTATGCACTATAGGCCTTCGAAGAGTTTGTGGACTTGGTGACGGCCAGGCTACTCCTACTTATCAGCCAGCCATGTTAGAAGAATTCTACCGAGGTCAATTGATTAAAGGAAGCGATCACGCTGGCTTCCACGCTGGATTTGCTACCCTCGCGTTATCAACCGATAAGGTGTGAGGATAGATAATGTTGGACGAGTGTAAGCCCATGGAAGATATGATACGATGAGATAAGAAGGTGCGGCTGCTTGATAAGAGGTGCACTCCAGAATGAAAACGGGACGATAACGATAACGGTATCATATCTAGCACGCTCTTATCGCACCCCTTTCCACATCGATAAGTCTTGGTTTTTGCTGAACGGAAGTGGATTTCGGCGCCTTATCACTCCGTTGATAAGGCGCCACTGCCACTGAAACTTCACGTGTTCTAACATTGGGCAGGACCCCTATCCACTCCAGTACACAGCTTTCCTTATCGTCCCTATGAGAATTATCGTGACCACTTCCTTTAAAGCAGAAACACAGTAATAAACAAAAGATTCACTAGCGGCGGTTATCTCCTTCCCAGATGACCTTATATTCATCAATCGCCGTCAGCTCTAAAGCCCTCCATTCAGTGATAGGATGATAGTGCAGTGGTAGCACTCGCTTAGGAGGATCAAAACTTTTCCTCTGCTCATCTTCTGGCCCTGCCTTCATAGCCAAACTGTACTTGAAAGCCCATACCATCTCGAACCGAAGTGGATTCCGGGAAGGGACTGCTTTTGTTAAGCGCTTGTCGGGTGGTTTTTGGTTGGTGTTTTGTTTGGGGGGGTGTGGTTGTGTCTTTGGTGCGGAGGTTGTTGCGTTGTTGGTGTGTTTGGTTTGCGTTGGTGTTTTTGGGGCTTTCGCTGTCGCTGTTTTTTGTGTTTTTGTTGTGTTTGTTGGGTTTTTTTCTTTTTTCCGTGCGTGGTTGTGTTTTTTTGGTGGGGCGGGGTTTTTGGGCGGTTGTGCGTTTGTGTTGGTGGTTGTCTTTTGCGGGTTGTTGCTTCGGTTTTTGCGTTTTGTCTTTTCTTGTTGTGTTTTTTCTCTGTTTGTTTTGTTTGGGGTGGTTTTTTGGGCTTTGGTGTTTGGTCGTTTTTCTTTTGCTTGTTCGCTGGTTGGTCTTGGTTGGTCGCGCGAGCGTTGGGTTTTTTTTGGGTTGCGGTTGGGTTTGCTTTTGTTTTTTCTCTTTTTTTTTTTTTTTGTCTTTGTTCTTGGGTCGGGGTGCGGGGTTTTGGGTTGCGTGGTGTTTTTTGTGTTGTGTTTTGTTCTGTTGGGGTGGGTGGGGTGTTTTGGGCTGGGTGGTTGCTTTGTGGCCTTGTTTTTTTTTTTTTTTTTGTTTTATTTTCGGTTTCTTTTATTTCTGTTTGTTTTTTTCGTTGTCTTTCTGTTTTTGTTTCCACTTAAATGTAGTTGATCTGCATAATCCATCTGTCGAAAGTGCATCGCACATCCTTGCGGAAAACCCGTCAAAATTAGAATACAAATTAAGATTATCAATACGGAGACATCCCTAAGAGAGAAATTATAGCCTTACTTCCGCGACCGCAATAAATAGAGCAGGTAGCAGTCCTCGCGTCACGTCTGCCGCCACATATATATTTCAAATGTTTTACGGTACACTTGCTCTCTCCCACTTCTAATATCGAGCTCTTGCGGGAACTCCTTGATATAAGCGTGAAGGCAGCCTGAGTTCACTGTCATCAACTGTCGACAATCAGCACAATGGCTTTCCGAAGGCGTCACGCCTACAATGAAATATGTATTTACCTCTAACTCATCGAGATGGAAACATTGAACTGACAGTGTGCCTTAATCAGAGTGAAATATTTTGAATCGCTCCAAACTCGTGCTGCTGCTGTGTCGCGAAACAACATGAGAGGCGTGATACCACCAACAATGAAAACGGAAGCGGCATAAATCCATACCATTTGGCCACAGCACTTGGACCCATCCTAGATCCAACTTCGAGCTATACATTATTTGAACACAAAAATGTCTCGCAATTGAAATTGAACGAAAATATGAGGAAATGCACAATTTTTTCACCCCTGATAACTAGCTCCTAAAAGAAAAAGAGCATGATATCTTCCTAAATCTTTCTCCAATCTAATCTAGATCACTAAAATTAACCATCTGCAAAATCAACTTGCATGCAGTTTTGGCAGTTCACGAAAAATTCTGAAAGCAACGAGCTACAGTGCTTCAGTGCTTTCGTAATTCCTCTTTATTTCTCACACTGCGAACCCACTAGACGTTGGGCAATTTTGAAGGTTAGTAGATCGCTAATAAGAACAATAAGTAATGGACGCGCGAAATACCATAGTATGTCTGCTTTATAACAGTACTTAGGCGCTAAGAGTAAATTTCAAGTTTTATAACTTTTCGGTGAAAGTAAGAGCCAGTATGCTGTGGCAGGACAAGGAATGCTAAATACCCTAAGGAACACCGCTTGGGCAATAACCGCTTTAATCCACCAAACGTGTGTCATCGCAAGCGCACCTCTCTCTTGCTGCCGAAATAGTTGAACATCGACGATCACATATAGCCCTATTTTTCTGGTTCTGACAAATTCTCCTTGCTATTTGGCTTACTGCGCTATTGAACTTAGTCATCGCTTCCTTTTAAACCCACTGAAACTTATTCGAATTCTCGCTGCAGTGAGTTTCTCTAAACCGATCGAGTCTTGAGAAGTCACGGAGTTTGTCTGAGCCAATTCTGAAATCTGAGAGATTTTCGGTTTATTGTCATGGGATTTTCACAACTGATTCAAGCGACACGTAAGTATCTTAGATACCTACCCATTGCTAATTGAATATTCGATCAGTCAACCGTCGTTGATCAAAGTCGCCTCCGCTAACGACGAAGTAATTCAGAGATTTAACGTACTCACGAGACACCGATGGCTCGCATTTTGTGCGAGAGTTGAATGCCCGCGCTGGAGAGCGTGAACACGTCATACGCCGCCCAATATCGTGCCAACTAACGGTTACCTGCGGAGGCACCGCGAATTTCTGCCACTGGCATCCCTTCGCACTCGGCTCATCCAAACACGTATCCTCCCAAAACAATAACGTACTAATCCAAAACGCAAAGGTTATTGTGCAAACAAATCTAGTTGGGAGAACAGCGTCCCCCCACCAAACGCACCAGCAATCCAAAATAGGACACCCAAAAGGGCGGTAGACCTTGTGTCCTGCAACATATCCAAAGCTCCGTTTGCAAGCTCAGCGATGTTATTCGTTGGAAATACACCAACGTCACTCTTGAAAACAGGATGCTAATCAAAACTCTGGGTTATATCGGGCAGGTAGGATATTGCGGTAATATCACTCGAAATCTTGGGAATATGGAGCATTGTGAAAACAACTTGGTAATAATTCTACGGGACACGCTGATTACTCTTGCATTACATGTGAGACCGTCCCCACCAACTCGTATCGAACCTTCCTGCAGTCAAAGATCTCAGGTTGCACGCTCAATCCAAGGGGTGTGACTTCTTAACCTAACCCAGACAGTCCGTCCAATTGGCTTGCACAATGAGCTTGTGTGCAACTTTTTTTGTTAAAAGAAGCTCCTGTTTTCCGCATTTTTTCAAAGCTTCACTTACCGAGAAATATTTACTGCTTCTTTCCCCTGAAGATAAAATACTATCAAATAATTGAACAATGGGTTACAATCTTCTCGTTGTGTATTGATCGCTGTTCCGCAAGCAAGTCGCGAACAATTCCTGGTCCAGACCAGCCGTAATTTCCTGAAATACAATTCATATAACATGTCCGAGGCACTCAACAACACCCCAGTCTGTAATATTCAATACACTTCTGCTAGATTCTTTAGCTTCTCTCTTCTTGCCTCAGGATGATAGCAGTGAATATATTAGGTTGTAAGGAAAGTTCTGGCCGTTTTCGACAGTACAAGTTTCATGACATTATTTCTAGCAAACTTTCCGGCAGACTGCTGCGAGTTGCATATCATTAGAAAGTGCGTTTCTTGCTCTATCCAAATCCGCGGTAAGCTTTGCTCAATAGGGACTGGTCCCACTTTTTGAAAGCCTTGAATGCAGCATGCTCACCAAGCCAATCCTCACGATTTTCTTCTTCTACCTCGAATTAGGGCAGAAAGAAGCGGAATCAGCTTATGATATAAATTATTCGTTTGGCCATGCATTTGCAAAAAATAAGCCATGAAGTTATAGTTTGGAGAGCTTGTATAGGGATGGCGATAGCCTCGAAATTGGCGATAGTGATCGCTGGATTTCGAACTTCGGTAAAAATTACGTGAAACTTTTGATGGGATCAAATGTGCTTCAAACAATTAAGAAGACCGCTACCAAATTGGGCGCATTCAATTTATGGTTTCAAGTTACATGGGATAGCTTAAGAAGCACGGGAACGTCGATAAGGAGGGTGTTGCGAAAAATCGCGGTTCCGTGGGACCATCTGCCTTTCTTCTGCAATCTTTCCTCCAACGAAAACGACCCGTTTTTTGTCCGGATCGTGACTCCCCTTGTAGAATGGAGTCTTCTCAATAACCCATGAACTTCGGATGAGTTGTTCGGTCATGACTATGGTCAACAAAATTTCGCAAAGGTGAAACTGAGCATGTTGCATTTAATGTTTCGAATAAGTGGGAGTAGTCCCTCTAAAGCAAAGCTTGCAGTGCGATTAGATAGAGCAAGAAACGTGCTTCCTAACGATATGTAACACGTAGCAGTCCGTCGAAACCCTAGCCAGAAATAATGCCATGGAGCTTGAATTATCGAAAACTACTTGGGGACTCTGGGCGGTGGTATCGCCTGTGCTTGAGCATCCTTCCTTAGCGACAATAGTTCATTTTTCTCCGTGCCGTATCGAACATCACTGTGAATTTTATTCGAAACCGCCTAACGTTTTGGCTGAATTGTCATCTTCAGAGACCGACGGTCCCATCGTTCGAGCGGATTGGTCCGCTATCACACAAAAGCGCCAGTTAGTTGCGGATGCAACCTCGTATGGCACACAAAACATTGAAATACACTTTTATCAAAGATTACATACATAGATAGCACCCTCCTCAAAAAGGAAAGCAAAAAATCATTTCTTTACATAATTGTCGCACACCTACTCCAACTCCTTCCATATGCTTGTAGAATGAACTTATCTCGAAGGCAGCGCTCACGATAAATTTCGAGTGCGTTTAGAGTGTGGAAAGGGGGGAGTAGGAAGACGGGGCGTTGAGTAACGCTGAAAATGCTGGAAAATCTCTCAGAATACACGAGAAGAAATCATTTTGCCCACTCATTTCTAGTGCAGACGCCAGTATTCACGAAAAAGTTGTTTGAACGCGTTACTTTTGCTCAGCCGACGTCGTCCAACATGCACTTTTGATTGATAACGCATTACACAGGGAAGTTAGATAGTATAGCTGCTTAAACGAAGTGGTCACGGAAATCCCCATAGAGGCAATGAGGAGAGTCTCATAGGGGATTGGGTAGGGGTTCTACCCAAAGGAGCGACAGTTAACGCTTCAGGGGCAGTGGCGCCTTAACAACAAAACCACTTCCGGCTCGCCGTTGCACCTCCGCATCAGACGTGGAAGGAGGATGCAGTAGCAACGTGCTAGATATGATACGGTTATCGTTATCGTTCGATTTTCATGCTGGAGTGCACCTCATTCCAAGCAGCCGTATCTTCTTATCTAATCGTATCGTATCTTCCATAGGTTACGCTCGTCCAACCACTATCTATCTATCTCCGACCTTATCGGTTGATAACGCGGAGTTCGGCGATCTACGTCTAAGCCAGCGTGATCCTTCCATTGAAAAAACCGAACCGGAAGTGGGCTTCGGCGTCTTATCACGCTGTTGATAGGGCGCCACTGTCCCTGAGCGTTACCTGTCGTCCCATTGGGTAGGACGCCTACGGTAGGGGTCCTACCCAGTCCATCACGTCACTTTCCCTATCGTCTCCATAGGAAGTGTCGTGACCGATTCCTTCAAAAGGAAATGCTCTTTCAAAGTGAAAAGCGAGTGGCGCTGTTAGAACCATACTTGGAGGATGAGAATGAGCGAAAGCGGAGTCGAAAACTACGGAGCCCCGAGATACTGCAGCTAGCGTTCGCCGTTTTAAGCCATGCCTAGCTTTCTTGGCCGCCTGGTTACTGGTCCCCGTTGGTGCATATAAAGGGCGGAAGTGGTGTAGTGGCAAGTGGCACGCTTACCACGCGAGCGGTCCGGGGTCGTGAGTCGCCCGGGCCAACCAAGCCTTCCATCCCTCCGGGGTCGGTTAATTGGTACCAGACTTGTCTGGGAGGATAAAAACACTGACTTGTACATCGGCTGGCCCCCGCAAGTCATTGTATAGGCCACATCGCATTCAAACGCCACTACGAATGTACAAATGGAAGTAGAATGCGTGCCGCATCCCAAAAAGGGATTGATCAACGGCAAATGCTTTATCCTTTATCCTTTTTTACTTCCTTT
>MU873995.1:0-11038 GCA_036418205.1 Ostertagia ostertagi | reverse complement strand
TTACGTTTTGTGGGATAGATACGTATAGATTATGTGATCTTGTGCAAACTTTGTCCTTGGGAACATGAAACACTGAGATTCCTTTCGAATCACGCCATCTGATGGCCATTGGCCGCAAACTCTGGCACATGCCAAGGGCCCGGTGCAGCAGTTCCCAGCCGGGGGTGGGTCCCCAGAACTCTTCATCGCTCGCATCCCCCCACGATTGACTATGTATGATGCGTTTTTGACCGTCTTCAACCAAGTTGCAAAGTTTTGGAGACCTATCCATAGCCGAGTACTGCTGCACACGAGTCCAGATCAGGCTCGCTTTCTGTCGAAAATTTTTAATGTGATTAAATTTTTAATGTTTTGGAGAATGCGTAGCAAGAATGGAGTGCAGGAGTTGCTCTTGATATATCTTAGGAGATTTTCTTGTGGAATTTAGCCAATAACTCCAACATAGGAAACAGCTTTTGATGCACAGGAAGATAAGGGGCTGGAGTAGTCGGTGTTAAAATTCATCTTGAGTAGCAGCTTCCATTTAGAGCTACAGAGCATTACTGTGCACATTGAATCGGTCTACACGATGATCTGGGACCGTATGCACGGCGATTCTGGTCGAGAAGGCAAAGAAGTCCCGAATGCCTTTTAGTTGCCCTCCTCTTGGGAGAAAGATACCGTCTATGCGCTGGAGACCTGCCGCTTTTCAGAGATTGTTATGTAGTTAAGGTTGGTGCCCTCTGGATTATCTCAGAGTTTGGAAATTCCGTTGGTGTGGGAAGGACTACATCGAAAGGCGAAGTCGCTGGAAGCGCGTTCTTGATACTATTACTCCTCTCCACAAATATCAAATACGTTAAGTTTGCCTCCAAAGTCATGCGTAGGTCGGTTAATGGTGATTTTCATGTTCCCAGATCAGAGGCGGATGTCGTAGTAATAAGAGTGCCGCTGTAATCTATGCAGTCGCATTCCTGACTCCACACTATTTGCTGCTCCCTTACTCCTTGCACTCTTTTGGGACTAGTACCAAGCGTATCTTATGTAGGTTAAGGGAGTTTGTGGGGCATTATGTTCAGTTCGGAAGTAACTTTATGATTGAAAGCTGTCTATGACATTGAACGTGTTCGAAAGAATACCGGTTCGAGTTTCATTGTGGTAGTATTATGCCTTATTGTGATGCTGTCGTTTCTAGTCTTTCGGTTTCATCACGACCACTGGAGTGCGAATGATTCTTGTGCTTGAAGCCAACAACCTCGAATGGAAGGATTTCGATATAAGATCATTATTCAAGCGATTCATCACTCTATTGACAATGCAGTCTCGCCAATTCCTTTCCACACATGCGGGGTACGATAATTCGTCAAAGGGAGTTGTCTGTCAATACTCAACTCTCTGATGATCCAAAGCAGCACCGCGCTGCCCTTCTGCTCTTTGTCGGCGGGTCGCCCTTCCCGTCCTCCTCCGCCCGCCCCCCAAACCCCCGACCACAAACACCTCGGAGACGCAACTGCTCTTGTCGGCGGCGTGTTGTGTAGGACATTCGATAGCGGGTAAAATATGTGCCTTTTTGGCTACTTCTCCATTCAATTTAATGGATCTTGTTAGAATTTTCCTAACATCAGTCTTGTCCCATCCATATATTTCAGTAAGGAACTTGTTTTCTTCACGGGATCAAAACATGGGCAGATCATAGCTGTAGTTGTAATGCTAAAAAAGGAAAGCGAATGTTACCGTTACTGCGTACACTTTAGCCTTATTAGCCATGTGTCTTATACCGGATGAAAACAGTTCAGCGCCGGACGCTGCAGCAACTAACGAGCGCAGTGACCCGTTGCGCTTTACAAGCACCTCGTATGGACGTTACTTTCCTTTTCTTGAATTTCGATTGAGACTTTCAGATCCCTATTGGAAGCAGCTGCACAGATGATAAGCACTCATGTCGAAGGGTAGTGTGATCACACTTTGTGGGTGTCATTATGTATAAATCGACTAACATGTGTTTTTCGTTGCATTTGCTGTATTGATCACCCATACTTGTTTGGATTTTCCTCTGATTTACTGAAATGCTGATCTTCTTAGATGGATGAAGGATTCAGTGGGACTGTCAGGATATCAAACATTACCCGTGATTTCATCGACACAAGCGCGGTAGCGTACTCATTCTAATGAGTATACTGTTGATTATATTGCCGAGTATTATCAACCTGCCAACCTGAGTTCACTTTTTTGAAGAGCAGGAAGAAGAGAAAAAAGAAAGGAATAAAGATTTGCTCTATAATAGGAATGACGAAGAGATAATGTGTGTTAAGAAGGCTAGATGAGTTTTCTGGCGTGCAGTGTAGAGCTGCAGGTGTTAACTCGAAAACGTGACTTGCACTTTTGAACCCCTATGGCGCATTTATAGTCGGTCGTCCGATCGTAGCGATCGCACAGCACTGGATGCGGTAATCGATCGTAAGACGGGTCGAGGCATTCGACGAATTGATACGATCAATCTGTACGCGGGTCGCTTAGCTGTGGACCGGGCGATGAACCGACTATGAATGCAGCCCCTTGCGCTTTAAGTTTGGAGGCTGGAATCGAAACCTTTTCGAAAATTTCGTCGACCCTTCAGACGAACGATAGCTACCATGGTCACGTAATTTAGGCGAAAGAATAGACGTATCATGTGTGGTTTTGTATCTATATGAGCATTGTCAAAGCAGTGATCATGGCAGTAATCAGTTTTTTTTCAAGTCTTTCAAATCGCAATGTGGGCGTCTGAAGGAACAAATGCCTTATCGAAATCCATTTACGACACAGTGAACAGCCTAATATTAGCCGGTATGAAGTTGCACTGAAGGCGGAGCGTTTACGATTTAGATGGACGCCACGTATATAATTAAGGAAGGCGGTGGTTGGTACAGGGTGCCGGATGAAAGACGCCCAGAAACAGAAATTGGAGCCGTCCTTTCTCTAGATGATTAGGCTGGGTTGAGGCGACACTAATTCGGTAGATGCCAATCTACGCTAGCACTCTCTCTGCTAAACGCTCCAAGACCTGTGGCGACCGGTTAGCCAGTCGGTAGGCGTGCCATGCCGATAGCGTCGTGGGAGGGCCGTGCTATATTGCCGGAGCATTTCTGGGGTCCGCCTGTCTTTCCGCTAGACAAGTTTCCCTGTCTTTGACCAGGTTCAGTGTGTGCAGGGTGGAACAGCAAGTAGACACAGGCGCCGCCTAGCTTCGCCAGAAATGGATTGTCCTCATCCTTTGCGTGAAATATTTGGAAGGAAGCAGAGAAGTGTAAATCCCTGATTTCTATGTGTACGTGCATGGCGGGTACGTTCTTCTAGGGGACAGCTCATTGTCAGACTGAAAAGGGTACGGTCGATAGGGATGTGCTACCGTAAAGCAGACTTTGGTTCGAAGTCGATAACAGCGTTTTCTGAACCACGACCTATCAGAGAAAAGCCAACCAATACTTCTATTGATTTGGTATCAATCATAGGCACCCCAGCCAGTAGTTCGGAGCAGGATCATTGACGTGATATGGCGGCTAAGTTGGTAACCACGGACACCTCCAACGGGTAACAAAACCACTAATGGTTTATCTTTCGCATCCAATCACATATCTCTGTACGGTCGCCGCTGCGAATGTGTTGTTGTCTGCGTCTCTCGCATTTCCCATGCTCTTTCTTTCCCTAATCGGTTCTTCCGACTCGACAACTGCTGTCTCTCAGGCTGTCCGTCTTATAGACTTCTTCCCACCCGAAACCTTTTATGCTTAGTGCTTTAGGCTGTTTTTTCTTTTACGTATGTCGCATTCATTTCACCTATATGTTCATTTTCGAGTACAATAGCCATAAATACATAAGTTGATTGCCGATTATGGTACAGGGCAAACAGTGCATGGTTATAATACATGTAAGCAACTTGGACTTAATATGAGACGAAACCATTGACTAGACAATCAGCCCCTGTATAGAAATTCTCACTGTCACAAGGATTAAGGATGGAGGTGAAATGTGGAATTTATTCCGACTAATGATTAGTCAAACCACTGGGTCGTCTTTTTCATGGATTTCTTGTTATTTTCCTGTACACTGTGCTATGATTCTGAGCCTCTAGGTCTCCTTATTTCTTGTCTAAGGACCCATTTTTGCTCCACCATTGGCCCTCGAACGGGTACGGTACCTTCTAGTCTAATTCAGAGGATATCCTATTCCTTAGCAACACAAAGCCAACTTCTGAGCCATCCGTCGCGCTGGCATGCTGCAGGGACCATGAGAGCTGCATAATTTACTTAAAGGAGCATTCCACGATAATAGCGAAGATTAAAGAAGGGGAAAATTGCTTAGTTGGGAGATGGCCGACTTGAGGGTGCGAGCAGATGGTGGGTTAGACCTCGGCTAGGCTCTTTCTTGGCACCGTGCGCGCGGTTACGCCACCGACAAGCGAGAGACGTTGGTTGAAGAGGTCACGAGTGAGTAGTCGCAGTAAATGGCGAAATCAGCGAGGCAACAAGGGGGGTCATGTGCGAGTCCCGGGCCGTGTCTCATGGTTCTGTCTTTCTTAGATCGACCAATCCTTAACTTAAAATGGGTTGCTTTCAGTCATTGTCCATCTCTAATCGGGTCACTGGTGAGCAGTTTTCCAGCCAAGAATTTACCTGTGTAAGGCCACCACTCACCTTGGCCGTCGGTTCTATAACGCTTGCCACTGAATGTAGATCAATTGAGCGGCGGGGATGTATGTGGTTGGCTTGATGGAGGTGGGTCTATGATGTGTTTCGTTGGAGAACTGCTTGAAATGGACGGACTTTAACAGTCTTATCACCGTCGATGATTCATATCCCTATATCGGAAGCTATATCCTCTGTGCAGTTAGAGTGCGCTGCGTGGTCTGGGAAAACGTTTATTTATCTCCGGTCAAAGGAACCTGAAGAGAGCAGCAATCTCAAGGGGACCACGTCCACCCTAAAAATTCTTGAATTACGAAAATGGATCAAGCTCAGATGGCTTCGGGCAAGAAAAAAAGAGCTGATGCGTGGCGTCGTGTTCGTCTAGCAGCATCTTCTGGATATCTCTTTTGACTACTGTGGAACTTCTCGATTGTTTGGGGTGTGCCGTTGAATCAGATATTGAAAGTGGAAGAAAGGTATTTTGTTCAGACCCTGTATATTTTTTCGGGCGCTCACAAAGCATTAGAACAAATGCCTAGATAATGTTTCGTCTATGGGCGAATTTACTTCTTTTATTTGAGAATATCTTTTATCAATAAGCTTAAACAGTTACTCTCTGAAATTACGGAATCACTGCATATTTTTTAACCCGGGCAGGATCATCTTGCCTTAAGTCCCATTTTGTTAGTTTACAGAATTGCATCATTCCACTCGAAACAAGGATTGTTGAAGAACCACTTGTTGCAGTGAGGAAGAGAGATCCCGTCAAAAATGGGGCCAAGAAGGTGAGCGTTATTTTACTTAAAGAGTGGCAATCATTCATTTTTCTGAGATGTTTTAGGGTGCTGTGAAAATATCTCTTAACGACTGCCTCGCATGTAGTGGTTGTATCACAAGTGCAGAAACAGTCTTAGTCGAGGAGCAGTCGATCACGAGGTAACATTTGCCTCTTGTATTCTCTATAAAATAATGTCATTCACGTATTGATGAGCGGAGGTGATGTAGTGGCAAGTAGTGCCCATTTTCACGCAGATAGCTCTGGAATCACAGCCTGAATCTCGCCTGAGTCGAGCAAGCATTCTTATTCCGTGATCGGTAATGTTACCAGCAACGCCTGAGGGGGTAAAACACTAGCTTAAACATCAGCTGGCTCCGCAAGGATAAAAAGGATAAAGCATTTGCCGTTGATCAATCCCTTTTGGGATGCGGCACGCATTCTACTTCCATTTGTACATTCGTGGCGTTTGAATGCGATGTGGCCTATACAATGACTTGCGGGGGCCAGCCGATGTACAAGTCAGTGTTTTTATCCTCCCAGACAAGTCTGGTACCAATTAACCGACCCCGGAGGGATGGAAGGCTTGGTTGGCCCGGGCGACTCACGACCCAGGATTTGATCCCCGGACCGCTCGCGTGGTAAGCGTGCCACTTGCCACTACACCACTTCCGCCCGAAAAGCTATTGTATAGGCGAAAATTTGCAACCATTAATTCTGCATGTGGATGGAGTGCATGGCGCATCTCAAAGAGGGACTGCTTAAACGCAGACGTTTAAATCTTTCTTGTGTTATAACATGGGCGGAGTTGGTATAATGGCAGTCGACGCCGTTTGTCGCGCGCACGGTGGAGTCACTTCTCGGATCGAATCTCATCCAGCTCCTTCTCTCAGGAGTCGGTCAGGTAGTGCCATCTTCTCTTGGATGAAGAAAACGTGTACACCGCTTTGTTAACGCAAGTCATTACGGAGACCAAATCGCATCCACGAAGTCAACAAAATCCTGAATAGAAGTAGAATGTGTGGCGCACCCTGAACCGGTGGACCCGGAAGCATTTGGAAATATTGAAGTGTGGAAGTGAAGGTTGATGTGGAACTGGAAAGGTTGATGCGAAACCAAAGAAGTGGTTCATTCCGTTCTTGTTTATGTAATTTTGTTTTCAGGCTGTTAGATGGAATGTCCAGTAAGCAACTTTCTGTGATTACTGTTTGCCCACAAAGTGTCTGCTCAATTGCTGTGAAAAGGAACATCTCAGTTCCGCAAGCAGCTAAGCTGATCGCGTCATATTTCTTTTCTAAAGGCATCGTCGTCTTTCCCATTCAGTAACATTTTGATAAAATCTTTTATAAACTAGAGCGTTTGTCTACTGACTACGTTTAGGGGCACATTATGTGGTTGATTCTACGTTTGGACGGTCTTTCTGCTTAGAAGAAGCATACCACGAGTTCGAGTCAAAGCTCATCGCGACCGCTGCTGGTCTCCTCATGCCCAGGATTTGTTTGCTATGCAGAGAAAAGTCATGAAGCTTTCCTATTGCCTTTCGTGAGCAAAGTTCAGGTAAGCCACTCTAAGTTCTTTTACTAAATGTAAGCTCAATGAGCTTCAGGAGACTATTTGTATTGATTTCCATAGTCAACATTGCTCAAATAACTAACCCTGTCTCAGGTCCCCACAAGCCGTGACTGGAGCGCTAGTGAAGGACTACCTTTCTCGGCGACTTGAAGTACCCGGTCGATTCATCTACCCACGCCTGCGTGATGCCATGCTTTGATAAAAAATTGGAAGCTTCTCGTCCCGACTTTTATGTGCCTGGTACGGAAAGTGCACGTGAAACCGACTGCGTCATCAGCACAGGTAGTATTTTCAGCCTCAAAAATTAAAGTGAAATAGAAGGGCATGAAGAAAGAAGCTAAACTGTCCTTGCGCAACGCAATTTACTTTTCACTCTTAATAGCAGTGCTGTTTAGAAACAAAAGGCGGTGCCAGCCTATGTTAGAATTTCCAATCTAATATCAGGCCTAAGGGATCAAATGCAGGTGGTGTCAGCAGAGTTCCGTGCAAAGGAATATGGTGCTTATTGTCACCGTTAAAAACTCAGCATTAAGCCTCATCAAGCGTAGAAAGCAGTATCAAGTCGCTAAGTAAACAAGACATCGTGCGCGAGGCCGAACTATACCGCGACCCAGGCCGCAGGTATGCACGAGTGCGTCTTTCATTATTTGAAAAAAAGTTCAAAGACGAAATGGGAAGGGGTTCCATAAAATACAGGAAGAAGGCGGAAGTGGCAAGTAGTGGCACGCTTACCACGCGAGCGGTCCGGGGATCAAATCCTGGGTCGTGAGTCGCCCGGGCCAACCATCCCTCCGGGGTCGGTTAATTGGTACCAGACTTGTCTGGGAGGATAAAAACACTGACTTGTACATCGGCTGGCCCCCGCAAGTCATTGTATAGGCCACATCGCATTCAAACGCCACTACGAATGTACAAATGGAAGTAGAATGCGTGCCGCATCCCAAAAAGGGATTGATCAACGGCAAATGCTTTATCCTTTTTTTATACAGGAAGAAAAACGAATGTAGTAGAAATATAGTCAACAGAAATGGATTATGAATGTGCATAACCAACCCTCTAAGCTGAATTGCTGCAATGTAATAAGTGCTTTCAGTGGAAGTTGATAGTTTGCTTGATGACGTCAGCAATATAACTGAATCCGAAGCGGATGGATGGCTAGGCGATTTCTCTCGAGGTCAGTACACGAGTACTAGAGATGTGTTATTATAAGTTATTGTTCGTAACTTTATATGAATTATATATAATAGGGGTTCTCTACGGGAACCCTGGTGGAACATCCGGCGGTTTCGCAGAAATGCTCGTCAGAAGATTCGCTGCCGAGCACGGCGGAGAAGTGCGAGAGGAGAGGCTGTAAGTTTCCCAACACCTCAGAAATGCAGTTCTACTTGGATGTTATTGCAGAGCAAAAAATCTGGACGTCCTAACGGTGCATCGAAATGGCGATGTGGTTTTACGAGCGGCTAAAGTCTATGGCTTCAGGAACATACAAAACCTAGTCCGAAAAATGAAAAATGGCAAAAGCCATTACGACTACGTTGAAGTCCAGGCTTGCCCTAATGGTCAGCATTTCCTTCGGATATTTACCTGTTCGAGTAGTAGAAACTATGAATAGTGCAATGCTTATAGGTTGTGGGAATGGTGGAGCGCAGATTCGGGCCGATACCACTGAAGAAAGGGAAAACATTCTGAGTAAGCGTAGAAGAATCATACGCAACGATACAAGGTGATGCCACACAACAAATGTGGTAAGTCTTGCTTTTCCTCAACTTTACTCATTATATTTTCCGGGTTTTCCTTCGAAACAACGTTTTAGTGAAATTGCTGGAGAATGGAGTCGTTTGAATCCAGAGCTGGAAGAAGTTGTTATACACTGACTACCATGGTGTAACTGGAAACATTGCCCAGAAACTACAATGGTAGTCCATATGGTTACTATGAAGTATGCCCAGCTTGCTATAAAGCTAGTCGTTGTTTCAATTCAAATGTGATTGCAAATGCACGAGTAGATATACTGTTAACATATTTCATATTTTACAGAAAAAGTTGTTGTGTACGATGGTTGTGCTAGGCTTATTGTGTCAATTTGGCCTGACATAATAGTTCAATTATAGTGAAGTTGTTTGGATAGAGGACCATGCCAACGGTTAGGTTATGGTGGAGTCCTACCTCTTGCTCATGATCTTCAAAATTGACTGCGATAATTCTGCCCATCATGAGTTAATCAGATAAGGAAACATAAGGGGACGGGGGCATTTAGAGAGGGAATACCACCATAACCCCTCCATGGTAGAATATCCAACGGTACAACGACAGAAGTTGTAGAGTCAACCAATCGCATTGCCATTACATTTATTATCTTGCATACACGGTTCATACGATATCTCGTCAATTCATTGTTTATACCATTGTGTAATCAAAAAAGAATCGCTACCAGTGTTTGAGAACAACATGTTCGAAGCAACAAGATACAGTTGAATATGTGATAACAATGAAATATTAACGAATTAAATCAACCAGGAATTAATGTTGGAAAGAAAATTCGAAATCGTCAGGGGATACTTAACTTACGAGGCGCCCTTTTTTAATATCTGTCTCGAATAGGACTGAATCTTCTCCTATCACGATCAAAATCGTCACCGTTGCGTCTCATTGCTCCAAACGATCCATACCTAAAAATACTCAATACAAATAGTATTGTATTGGGATGCATAAGGTTCGCGGCAGTTCGCTGCTGAAACTAGACATCACCTTCTCACAGATGCAGGTCCAACTCCAGGCATTGTGATCGCAACATCAATGAAGTCTCCAATTTCAAATTTACACATTGCCAACTAAAATTAACTTTATCAAACAAATTGTTCAAAAATATTGACGTCAGTACCAATAGATTTCGACATGCATGTAAAACAACTTTGTGTGCTGGCAGGTTTGAACTAAATAAAGTGTTGCCTGGGCGTCTCTGGATGAGCGTTAAGGCACCTACGACCAGTTGTGCATATTTATTTTATAGTTACTCTAATCTTCTTTCTACCTTTGTACGCCTGGCTACCTGACTGATACTGATAGTCACTACGCTGAGTCCATCATGAGGCGAAGAATCGTTAATTATTTGATATGGTACGAATTGTAGCGCAATAGCGAAGTCACAGCACGAGCTACTACTAAGAACGGGTTAAAGAGAAAGCTTACTAAAGAACTATTGGGCGCGTAAAAGGAGTTATGTAAATAGTGACTGGGGAATGAATTTGGAAAAAGGATTCATTGATACCATAGCAACTCCCACGCAAGGGTAGTGTTGTTCTGAGAATAGTGATAAAACTGATGAAAAGCGTATTTCAAGAGCAGGAACTTCCGATAAAAGCTTCCATTTTGCCTTTGCCATGCTTAATGCAGCTCAGATCACACTCTACATTTCGAATCGAAAAATCGGAGGAACATCCAGATTCAAGAAGTGCCCACAGCCGACTGTTCAGGCCATTCATGAACTGTACAGAGATGACAAGTGTTTTGTTTCCATTGAGCAATGAGGGCCTTATGAACAACACAGTCGTAACGGGCCGAATGAATAGAATGGGACGCCGCGCGGTAATACCAAATTCATGACGTAGAATCGACATTAGACTTACCGATTTACCATCGTCAACGCCTCTCTGACCGTTCATAGTATTTCCAATATCGCGGATGGTGTAGCGGTTGTTCATTCGATCGGGTGCGACTGAAAATTTGATTGCCATAAGTCGAAACAACAGAATTATCGGAACTGCAATCCAATGATTCGCTAGATATTCCAATGAACCAAAAGAAAAAACCACACCTATGGAAAAGTCAAAAGTTGTTCCACGACGTCGAGCATCTGGATTAACCTCTTTGATAAGCGACGTCAACTCTCGAAGTGTGCAATCCATCCTTGAATGTGAGTATTAACAACAAATAATAAGGGTGCTTGTCCAATTGACTATCTTACCAGGTGTACATTTGAAGCTCGTTTGCGGGCACTCCACCTCTCATATAGTCGGATATTGGATTGTGCCTCCCATTAGCACAAAAA
>MU873994.1:0-11485 GCA_036418205.1 Ostertagia ostertagi | reverse complement strand
AATGACTACGTTAAGGTGACCGTAAAGGCGGAGTACGATGAAAAGGCAGCCCATTAGAAATCAAGGTAGGGGTGGATCAGTGGTGAAGAGATGAAGGGAAAACCATGAGAAATGGCCCAAAACCCGAGAAATGGAACCCCTTCTTGCCCGTTGATTCCCGCATTGATGCGACTTTCATAGCCGCCCTATTCGACGCTAACACTCCTTGTTAAACGGCTCGAGTCAGACGGCGGGTCGTGTGGACGAGCCGCCGCGCTGAAGGCGGGAATATGGCCCTGCTAGGCCGCAGGGGTATACTCCTCGCTGCGGAACGCTCATCGTCCCTCGCACCCTTAGGAGACCCGCCTGCCTTTCGATTAGGTAAATTTCTCCTTCTTCGACCTCCGACGTTCTATTCACCATGGCCGAAACTATCCTCTAACCAGAATCCAATTTGCGAAATTTTCATGAGTACAGCTAGGTAGGACTTAGAAACACGCGAGGTGTGATGTTGTGGCGTACCGCAGGCTATAGAACTCCCTTGTTTCTCTGCCTTATCTGGCCGCCTACCTGACACACTCTAGGCGAGTTCAGGACTACATCCAGCAATGCACTTTGATTACAGGTACTCCTAAAGCTCGAAAACAGTGCCACCGTCCAACTTATGCCGCACTGCCAACAAAGGACGAGACTAACCGAGAAGGAGAGCAGCTAATGCAGGTACAATTCAGGATAATCACTGCAGTGGGCGTTACACTAGAGGTTGTGAAGACGATGGCTGAGTGGTGAGATAACTCGGAGGCACTGCTGGAAGAACGTTGGGGAGGCACTCCAACCACACCTACCTATTCTCTGGGAGAAGTGGTGGGCCGCCTTTCGGCGCCAATCCACCAATGATGTCGCCAAATCTACTCCACCTCCCAGCCATCGTTTTTCAGGATTGCCGTGAAAAACCGCCTGACATTGTGCAGCAGCAGTGCGGATTGTACTTAAGACAATAAGCATCAAAGTTTAAAGTTAACGGCAGTTCAAAGTATTAAGAAGAGTTCCCCCGCCGTGAACCGTACTTGGTTTCCGCTCTCAATCAGCCAACTGCTGGCGAAGGAGGTGGCTAAGGGAGCTAGACATCTTCCCTGCAAGAATAGTTTTAGCGCTTATGCAAAACCCTTACCATCTTTGAATTTCAAAAGACAACGTTTCTCATTCTATCTAAACGTATGGATTTCATCTGGTGAACCCTATGAACTTCGGCTCCCTTGGACCTTTTCAGGAATGTAATTTTCAGCTAACAAAAAAATCAATAAACATATGCAATAAACAACAACAATTCTGCGGTTCCTCTTCAAATCTCTCGTAATCGCCTCCGTATCATATAGCCTGTTAAGGGTCTCGAGCAGTAATCTCGATCCCAGTGGCATTAATTGTTGTGATACTACTCGGCTACATGGCCGTCGGTGCTGTATTGCTAGGATCGTGGGAAAACTGGCAGTTCTTCTCTGGCTTCTACTTCTCTTTTATAACAATGACAACAGTGAGTTTACGTCTTCACAGACATCACTTCTGCTTTTTCACTTACCACATACTCATCAACTTCCTTCAATAAAACCACCATAAAAGTAAACATTCGGAACAATTAAGGAATCCAGTCTAGTGAATCATGTACCCTCGAAAAGCCTACCTTCCAAATGCGAGAGTAATAATGAGACGCTACATTTGGGTGCGGAACTTTGTAGAGTAGTTCTGTAGACAGCCTTGTTTGGCACTGACTTTCGGTAGGATTACTCTCTTCCAAAGTTTCTCAAAAAGAGGTAAGAATACCGAAACGCACACGAGTCTGACTTTCCTTGGAACCCTAATTTACATATTTGATTATTTTCGATGAAAAAAAAATATGTGGCTCATCTCTGAAAACTTTAAACAGTGGTGTCTTATTGCAACTGTCCATTTATTTTTGTGATTTTGCTTCCGAAAACGAAATTACCGTGATTTTTTTTCAGGTCGGCTTTGGTGACATTGTGCCACTCAACCGAGAGTTCTATCTACTTGACCTGTGCTATATTATCATTGGACTCGCCATAACGTAAGGAATGCCTTTATTTGGCTACTCCTTTCTATTAACTCAATTGATTTCTGCAGGACCATGTGATCGATCTAGTTGGCATACCATATATTCGAACGATTCCACTACTTTGGAGAGCACAAAGGTGTTGTGTGCAAGGGTATAGCTGGTGTGGACTCTGGTAGAGCCGAACGGTCATTGTTTGTGATTCATCAGTTTGGAATAGTTCCACAAGGGGCGCACTCTGTACTTCAAATGACAAGGAGGAAAAGTAAGGGTTTGTAATATTGGAGGAAATGGGAAGAGTATTGAAGCTTGGGAAATTCTAAAAGACCTTGAAAATTCTGCATTTCTCTGCCGCTTCACAGTTTTTCCCTCCTTCAAGCGGCGATTTTTTCGGAGCTTCCTAGAGACGGAAGAGCATTTCAAAAAGAGTTTGGAGAGGAGTCCAAAACCCTCAATGAAAGATACCCGCTTCTTATGAAGAAAAGATTGCGCCTTGCGCGTAATAAAACTATTCTTACTATAAAATCAACAGGAGTTATGGTTAGTGAACCAAAGGATACCGATGAACCGCGGTACCGTTTTAGGGAATCGCAAAAATGATAAAACTNGAGTCAAAAATAAATGAAGAGAGAATAATAAATTGAAAAGCTACGAGATTAAATGTTTAGGATGCTCGATTCGCTCTAGTGAATGTCGGCGGTAAAATGGTCCATGTACCGGATTTGATGCGATATGCGAGTGTTTTGCAGCAGGTAAACTAGCCATTTACATTCGATTTTACGAAAGGTCTGAACTGAAAAATGTTCTGTATATCGAGACCAACATAATGCTTCTTGTCTTGCATATCACTTACATATAGCAAATTAAATGATTTTCCAGAAATACGGTCACAAGAAGCCACATGACACCGTAATTGTTAAAAGGAGCTTACGCACCCAAAGATATAAACAAAATAGTGAATTACATACGTATGAGGATGTGACCTAGTGGTCCAAAGCCATGATGAAGGGGTGTCACTTCGACGACCACGGTCTGGAGGCCGAATTTTCACAGAGCCAACTAGACCATCCGTCTCTCTGGGGGAGGGGACAGTTGATTAAAGGACGCACGCTGGAAAGGCAACCCATTTCAAATTACCTTAGCGATGGTGAGTGGTACACCAAAGAAGGAAATACCATGAGAAACGGCCCAGAACCCGAGAAATGGGACCCCTTCATTGCCCGTTGATTTGAGCATTGATGCTACTATCATCGCTGTGCCCTCTTCAACGCTACGCTCTCTCACCTATCTAATCACTCACCACGTATAGACCTGCGGCGAGTGATCAGATGATCGGTGGGCGTGCACTGACCAGCCGCGGCGGGATTAAACCTTAATAGGTCAACGAGGTCAACTCCTCCTGTGCAAATTGTGCTTCAGTTCGCACACTTAGGAGCTCCGCGGGTCCCTCAACCAGGTGAATTCTTCCTAATTCGATTTTCCCTCTGATCGTGAATTCGTCCTTTAACAATCGGGGCCCCGTTACGATTGCTGAATGAAGAAGAATTATAGAAACACCAATAAAGGCATATAACGACGAGTAAAGTTCTTTTTTTCGTTGGAAGAAGAAAGTTGCCTTTTTGTCCTTCAGACTTGCAAATTGTCCGTTCATTCAGATTGCGAGAGGGTAAAGGTGCAGGATTCTCGGATAGAGGTCATATTCGGCCCGTGTGAGGCGTGAAAAATTTGCAGCAGTAGTTGAAAGAGATTTAGAAAATTCATTAGAATTTTCGCAGTTTTCAAACTATACGAATTCTTGAACCAGGAAAATTTTATTGTGACTGTGATATTGCATATAATCTGTCACTGGCTTTTCCTTTCTTTTCCTTGCCTCCCCCCCCCCCTTGACGGGCATTTTCCCGGCAGTTCAATTGGGAGAGAGGTAAGACCTGAAGACGTGAGCGCGTGTGGAATGACTTTAGCTAGCACGACCCCTTTAGCTAAGGAATTTTGAGAGCATTCTCACAACACTCAGATAATGGGGGTTGTAGCCTGCCCTGATTCATGCGTATCTAGTTGTTGTGCAATTTACCTCTAGAGTAAAAGAGTTTAATGAAAATGTGTGATCATTTAGATTCATCGACTATGGAGCATTGGCCTCTGTGGAGAGTTTCCAGACCATATTTTCTAATATGCTCAGTTCGAAATCGAAAGAACCTGCAGTGGTGTAATCAAATTGATGATTAATTTTAGTCGAAATGCTAGTGGCAAACGCTTTGAAGTGTACATAGATAAATATCAACCTATGCATGAACTTCATCAAGGGAGGTACAGGCTCACGGAACGTTTGACGATTACAAGCCATAAAAGCTGCTGGCGCTTCTTCCGCCCTCTCAGAACTTCCTATTCGGTGAACTCCTGGCTTACAGGGAGTTCAGTTTCCATGTCCTGAGCGTAGATGAGTTTTTGCTAGAGAGCATTCATAGTTCGAGCTACCGTGGAATATAAGGATTGCAAAACTATAAAAATTAGAGACGTACCGATTCTGTGGTCGCAGGGCCATGTGTCGCCGAGACACATGGCCTTGCGACGATCGACAGTGCGCGCAATCTCCAAAAATCGGGCCTACTGGTGACTAATTCCCTGGTCTTCGCGCTTTCCACGCATTTAATACATTCTACGGTGGTGCACGGTATGAACCGTGCATGTGAGGGGTGACTGGAAAAGATGCTTTTGCAAACCAGCTGTGTGTCGCTGAGAAGTGCCAGCCAGGTTCTGAGAAGACTGTAGCCACCTCTGTGTATGTAGTTGAGATTGTTACTAGAACTGTCAGATAGTTCTCTTCACCATCTCGATGTGTCTCATATTCTCTGTCAGTACGTGTAATTGTATGAGCTATTTAGGTGTAAAATGGTGGGGTGGTATGCTCAAAAAGGAATACTGAGATGCGCAATGTACAGGTGCGGCCTTACTTTGCGACTGTCTGCTGCAGTTCGTGTGGAGTAGATACGTACGATCAATCATACGATCGCAAGATCGCATGATTGATGCGTACCTTCTATTTCGGAAGACGAGAAGAGCGTCGAGTGCAGACCACACACCACAAGTGACGACGGCCGAAAAAGTGGCTTTTTTCTTGGCCGTCGTCACTTGTGGTGTGTGGTCTGCACTCGATACCCTTCCTGTCCTCCAAAATAGAGTGCATGTCTCTCACACTGGACCGCACCCTATACAGTAGCTATTGAAGCCTTTACCTCTTCATATTTTTGCATATTCGCTCTCACTTCTCTTTCGGTCCCTACGACTAACCATAACCATGGGCGGTGAAGGGATCTCAGGAAAGGCTCCCAGGTCGCCATGGCCATTCAAGAAGAGATGTATACCGCTAGATGTGCCTTTGAACGCTGATCTCAAATCTACCTTCCAAATCTGCTAAACGATTCTCTGAACGGAGTTATGAAGCAAAACAGCGCACGGTAGTGGTCGGGACTCACAGTCAAAACGTCGTAGGATCGGTCCTTATCGTGTCTACTGTTTTCCATTCTTCAGGAATACAGCTAAACGCTTTTAATAGCTTAGTTAACTGAATTCCTGAAGAATGCAAAACAGTAATCACGATAAGGGGCAAATGAGACCGGTCCTACGACGTTTTGACTGTGAGTCCCGACCACTACCGTTGCGCTGTTTTGCTCCATAACTCCGTTACAGAGAAGCGTTTAGCAGATTTGGAAGGTAGATTCGAGATCAGCGTTCAAAGGCACATCTAGCGATAGACATTTCTTCTCGAATGGCCATGACAACCTGGGAGCGTTTCCTTGTCAGTGAATTGGGACGCTCATATCTCAGATTTCTCCTCTACGATCAATAAGCTCAAAGACGTGAATGCGTACATCTACTCATGCAACCAATTTCCAGTACTCGAGCTATCATCGATTTTTTGGACGTATTGTATTCATTATGAATATTCTTAACTTAATGCTTATGAAGGCTTTTGAGTCAAGTCCCCTTAGCTCTACATTTCGAAATTGTCACGCCTACAGTTAGTTAAGTTTGCCATAAAGATTGAAAAAGCTTCTTGAAATCACTAAAATTCTAGTACCAAATATTTGGTTCAGCAAGTAATGAGGCATGTGGTCTATAATGCCTCAAAGCTGTTGACTGTATTGGATTGCAACGCCGACAATAAACTCACTTGACTTATGGGTAGCTTAAAAGAAAAGCCGCGTGACAGCGAGAAATGCAAGGCGGCAAGGGTCAGCGCACGCGTTGCAGAGTACCTGCGATTTTGCGGGGTCTGTCGTTATTTAGTTGGTATATTTTTTTAATGGAATACTTCATAGGAAGTTCCACATAACCGATTCTATGGCGTAAGCCCAAAAATGCGATATCTGCTTAGTCGATTCGCCATTACAAATACAGATTTAAAGGCAGCGATTACGATAAAGAGGAAGCGCATCGGGAAAACATGTGCGTCACATGAAGGTTACCTGCTGGCCAAAAAGCGAGATGTTCGCTTTCACGACGAGGTGGGTGGTTGCTGTGAGCAGGACTCGAAAACTCCGCTCCCAAAAGCGATCCACCACTAGCTTCGTTGTGATTTGGCGCGCTGGTTGCTGTGGCAGGACGTCGAAAGCACTCCGCCTCCAAAAGCGATCGCACGTATTCCCACATTTTTACTCAATTGGTTGATGTTGGGACGATGCTTTGTTTTCTTTGTTGCTTGCATTGCTTTGTTTGTGTGCTTTTTATCGCAGTCGACTGGTATTATTGAGCGTCGGTTCGCGCATGGTGCACGAACGCCTTGCGGTGCAATGTTCAACGTCTGCTTTCCTGAGGGCGTTCCAGTCTATGAGTAACAAAAGGCCAGAACGGAGTCCATGTTTTGCGTTTGCTTGAGCCGATTCTCAGACTTTTGCCACTGACGTAACTAAGCACACCCTCTATTTGTAACCTTGCCTTAAATTATCGTAATGCTAGGGTAGAACAAAGCACGTTGTCAGGCTGGAAATGTTTTTGAAAGTAGTCTCACTATACAGCGTTGCAGCCTCGAAAGAAGGAAAGCTCGACTGCACTAACTAGAAATTCCGAAGCGGTTAATTGTAGAAATTACTAATGAACAAAACGAGAAATGTATTACTTTGTAATAGATTTCATCAAAAGATTTATTACAAACTAGAAAGGTGGTCACTACTCATGCATAATAGTAAAAACAAAAAGATCAAATCAATAAGAGAATTATGGCTACAGTAACTACACTAGCCCCTAGCATTTAAGACGAATTTAATTCTAGTGTTACGGTTCCTCAAAAAAAAAATGAATTATAGTAAAGTTTTCAATTTGAATTAATGAAAATAAGTACAATTGCCTTTTTGAAGAAGATAACTACGACGATTAGCAAAATAGTAATTCCGTACAAGAGCTGGAATTGAGTGTGCTAGTGACAAGTAGAATGGAGCTATGCTCCGGCTAGGTGCAAGTTGGAAGAAGAAGAAAGAGAAGAAAGAGGCATCGTGGCGCAATTGCTCGTCCCAGCAACAGTAACCCGTTTTTTTACAGGCAAGGAAGCTCTGATGTTGAGGTAAGTGGACCAATTTGTTTGCCAGGAAGTATAGTGAGGATGAAAATGACTATGTATGTCATGTTTTGAATGCATTAGGTGCTTGCGCCATGATGCCCCCCACCTACCATATTTGAAGTAGAAAAAAATAAAAGTTAGAACCCGAGACTAAGGCGTCATTATGCGAATTACTACGAAGATTTAAGAAAACAATATCTGTTACGGAAGAAAACGTAAATATAGAGAGGTACTAAACGTGACACTACTGTACAACATGGAGTCCAGGCGAACGTAGAACTGGGAGTGGTTATTTAGGAGAATGAAGTTGAGGTTTGAGGTAGTTCTTGAGTAACATAACAGGCCTCATTTCGCACTCTTTCAGATTCACAATAAACACCTAGAATGAAGGAAGCGATTGCGTGGCATTTTCAAAAACTTTGCTCCTACTCCTACTGAGTGATTAAATACACAACATTCGAAAACTACGCAAATAGAGAAATGAGCACAGAAAGGCAGTTGCAAGGCAGGAGACGACATTCCACCTAGATCTATTCCCCACCCAAACTGAAAGCCTGAATCTAAAGTGAACCGACCTGTGTTGCGTGGTAACGTTGATGTGCTCCCGTACTCATAGGAATACGAAGTCTGGAAAGCATTCCAAAAACATTCACCGAAATTAAAAGTGGACAATATCAACATCAGGTGGGCATCTTTTCCTACGAGATGGGGCATGGCTCGAAAGAGTTAGCTCCTACCACAAATGAAAGTGGCCCAACGCTACTGTAGTTGCGGGACCCAGTGCCACGCAGGTGGCCTAAAGACTGGAAGCCGCGATAGTAATAAACTCGCCACACACATCTTGTATGAAAAGACACGCGCCCGCATGTTGTTAAAAAATATAAATGAGCGCTACCGCATATTCGTGGTTGGTGTATACTGGGACATCAAGTGAAACCACAGACACACACTCTGGCATGCCTAAGCTGTTCGGCACAGCGGAGTTCAGGTACTGAAAACAATCAAAATAAATTTCAAATGCTTTAACGAGTTTTCTGCTTGGAAACGCTGAAACTTAACAGAGCTCGATTAAATGCGCGGCAACTAATGCATAGCGTGGGCCAAAATTACGGTAGCACATCACAAGGAAGATTTTGCCAGGAGCCGAGAGAGAGAAAGCCTAAGGAAACAAACAACTTCAAAAAAGTGTTGGTCTCCCATATCGCAAGCAAAACTAGGTTGTAATTGAAATTTGGCACCTACTGCGTCCATACAGACCTTCAGATGAAGACGTAAAGTGGACGATGGGATGCATATAAGGCGCGTCAGATGACTTCAGTTTTTTTTTCGCTGCGCCTTCTTCATGGAATTGGAAAAATTTTGATTTTTGAATAGCTTTTGCTTCCTGGTCCACCACGCAGAAACTCCAGCTAAATTCGATAGAGAGTTCGCATGTACCAAGTCCTTGAAGATTATGCTTTTGAGAAAACAATCTCTGAGCGTCGATTAGTTATCCATATGAGCTTTTTTGTTACCTTGAACTGCGCCCTAATGTTAGCGATGACAAGACCCGTTCTCGCGTTCATTTTACCAGCTCAGGCATAGGTGGAGTGCGGCTGGGATCAATATTTTGAGAGATGACTTGATTCGTTTTACTAAAGAGGAGACACTGCACACTGTTAAAAAAAAGGAGAACATGGAAAGATTCAAAAGAGTGGGTTTGACCGCGTGGACTCGCTGCTACCATGATTTGGCCCAAGCCGTAAATTACAGTATTACAACCCAAGCGGAGGCGAGATGGGTCAAATAAAATTCACTGAAATTTCTCTTGCGGGTATTTATCGAAGGCTTCACTGATGTCATGACATCCATTTTCGGAGCCGAAGCCAAACTACGGTCAAACTGCACCAATTGGTGCGACTTGATTTTCACTAAATTCGCTATGTACTCAAACACAGAAGCCATTCGGTGCTCTAATCACAAATATGACATTTTTAAATATTCGGCGCCGGAGCCATGTAGTGCCACTTTTCTAATCGTCTACCCCTCCTATAGTGAGGTTGTGTTTGATTGAAAGGGCTTCATGGGAGGAAAGGTATTCATTCTGTGACCTTGAAGTACTTCCAAGTTTATCCTACGGTGAGTGGCTCACTCATGCTAGACCCCCTAAACTCTCCAGGCCTGAGCTTAGTGCAATCTGATCAGTTAAGAGGGGCAGACAAGCAGAAAAAAGGCGTTAATAGCGCTGCGCCAAAGACAACTGTTATGCTCGGAACAGGGCTTTGAACAACCTCTATATGGACTTTCATCAAATTCAGTGGAAACAGGAAATCTCGCCTAATGACGCCAATTTGCCCCCAGCGCCAAAAATGAATGTCATCTTCGTGACTAAAACCTCGATAACCCACACGGGAGAAGTTAGAGCAAAAAAAGTTAAACCCCACCACTCCTACTGCGGTTGTGATAGCGCAGTAGTGCCGACTCTCTGAATTACCTGAACCCGTAGTGATTCCGTTCGATTATATTTGAAGCTGTATGGAACGACTGCAGGCCACTCAGCCAACACTGTCCATTGCGAAGCCGTCTGAGCGTTGCCACTGGAGGCCAGCTGAATTTGTGAAAGATTGAAAAACTTGTAAAAAAGCAGGACAAGGGAAGAGTATAGCTATTTGTAGAGAAAGAAATGAAAATTCTAATATTTTACAACTAAAATAAATTGCAAACTCATTCAATGTCTACATAGGATCGTGTTCACCACCTTGACACATCTGAGTGCGTGCGCTTACATACCTCGAAATCTTCATTCGTTCTCTGAGTTGTGAATAGGATATTATTTTTCCACTTTCTCTGACACTACAAACTATTATGACCCCCTTCCTCCATCACAATTGAATAGGTATAGAGATTAGTACGACCACTTCTACGTATTTAATAAGGTTGACTGGTATTTAGGTGAACCACTACAGGTCTTTATCCAAGTATCTGCACTAATACAACGGAAAGGCCAATAAACTGCTTTCTGTATAGATTCACCCTCTCCATACATGTAGCTCCAGCTTACCTGGGTGGTCTTTCAAAAAGCGTACTTCGAAATTTTTGGAGTGTTGCAGATCAGATCTTGGGGTATTCACTGTCACGCACTCAGACATTCCAACGCAAAAGTCAGTGCTTGTATGTGAGTCCAGTCTGGTACCAATTAATCGACCCCGTGCATGGAAAGCAAGGATTGGCCTGGAACGGTGCACGAGCCGGGATTTAGATACCAGGACTTCGCGCGAGATGAACGGAACCACTTCCCACTACATCAATGCTCAAGTTATAAAGTTCATGATTTGCTGACTGGAAAACTGAAAGAGAAAAAAAGGATCACAGTTCGTAAACTCTTAGAAGGGTTATTCTGACCTCTGTATCGCTCAATGGAGAGTTATATGGAAGACTTCGATTTGGCGACATGCGACCAGGCAACGGTAACAACTTCGACACATTCACTTTTCTAAAAATGTGCCAAATTTTCGAAAAGACTGAAGACAGTGGAACAAAACCGTACGAAATTGCCATATTACAGCAAACACATGCAGTATACGGAATTGTATGCTTTGGTACTTGATTTTTGCCCATAGAAGTGATAAATGTCATAGCTCCGTTACATTAGTCGTTTTTCTCCCATTCGCGTTGATGAAACTCAATCTCAGCAACAAGACGCTTCTATATCATTCTCCAAACATGCAGACCCTTATGAAAATACATACACACTGCATTCAAAAAATAAAGTAAACATGGAAGACGTACGAGCACACCGAGTAGTCAAAACAAACCTCTCAATACCGTTTATAGAAACCAGTCGTGAGTTCTTATCCGGGACGGATAGTACACAAGCCTGAAACACTTGAAGGGCTTTACAAATTGAG
>MU873991.1:15374-31109 GCA_036418205.1 Ostertagia ostertagi | reverse complement strand
GAAAGGGACTTGTGCTGAGATAAGACTTTGGTAAGCGACTTCAGTTGATCGTCAAGAAGTGCTAGGATACTGAAGAACAGGAGGATTCGGCGCAATCTGATGATCTTATCAGAAACTGACAACATTATCGAACGATATGATTGGGCGGTCCTTGCCACCGAAAATTTTTACAGTTTCTTTAACAGGCTCTTTGTTTCCAAGAAAGTTTATGTATTCTGGTAATGAATAGTGGAACTGAACCCTAATCTCGAGTGAGGCTCACGATGGCTGGTCATTTCAATCATTTCTTTCAGTAAACACTCTGACAAGGAAAGGCTCCCAGGTCGCCATGGCCATTCAAGAAGAGATGTATACGACTAGATGTGCCTTCGAACGCTGATCTCAAATCTACCTTCCAAATCTGCTAAACGATTCTCTGAACGGAGTTATGAAGCAAAACAGCGCAACGGTAGTGGTCGGGACTCACAGTCAAAACGTCGTAGGATCGGTCCCTTATCGTAATTACTGTTTTGCATTCTTCAGGAGTAGGCTATAAAGCCGTTTAGCTGTATTTCTGAAGAATGGAAAACAGTAAACACGATAAGGGACCGATCCTACGACGTTTTGACTGTGAGTCCCGACCACTACCGTTGCGCTGTTTTGCTTCATAACTCCGTTCAGAGAATCGTTTAGCAGATTTGGAAGGTAGATTTGAGATCAGCGTTCGAAAGGCACATCTAGCGTATACATCTCTTCTTGAATGGCCATGGCGACCTGGGAGCCTTTCCTTGTGAGTGCCTTCTTCATCCCCATGCGCGCTTTGTGCAGAACAGCTAATTGTTACTAGCAAATCGGAGCCTATACAATCAAGAAAACTGGATTTCAAAACGAGGACTCAATTTGAATGCCGCATTCAATTCAGAGGTGCGAATTGCAGGAAATAATCACATCTCAGATGTTTCATGAACAAACTCATTTCACAACACCTTGGTGTCCATGTTTCAACCTTTCCGTGGGGTGATCCTAACGTTTCTTGTCAACGGGTTTATCTAACATTTTTGCCGTGCAATGGAGTAAGTTTCAGTTTTGATGAGCTAGTCGCGCTTCGCAAGACGTAGAAACTAAGCCGTAGTAATCACCGAGCAGCCAAATATTACTTATATGCTGTCTATCGTTGTTTTATTGTGATCGAAAGTTTAGCCGAAACTTTATATTGCAATCAAATGTGCCCGATCCATTTTCGGCTTTGATTTGTCTATCACGACAAATTATAACGCTCGCACTAAACACCATCTTTACAGCATGTCACTGCAATTTGCGCTGGGGAAAACGCTTCCATTTTCTCCACGTAATCCCTTGTTGAAACTTCGGCATAGCATGTGGTGTTGCTTTGTGCCACTCAAGAGTGTCATGTGATGAATCTTTGGTGAGTCTAGCGCTTTCAGTGTTTGGATAAATTCGGGCGGCGGGAGTGAACCAGCGATCCGAGGATTCTTTGAGAGGGGTCACATGTGCTCCGATAAGGAGGTTGGTCGTATCTGTGATCTTTGATAAATGATGTAGATGTGTGGGAATAGCTTAGGGACAGTGATAGGGAGCGCACCAATATTAACGAGCTTATTCGGTTAGGGTGGGAGGAGGAGGGGAGGAAGTAGGGGAGGGAGGAGGGGGAAGTAGGGGAGGGGAGAGTGCGGGAGGGGCGATGGTCATGAGGTACTTTATAAAGCGAGTGTGGAAGCTTGTATGTTGTGATTTTAATTGGCTTCAGTTCATTGATTGTATGGGCAGTCCCAAACATGAAGAGTGCGTGGGACCGTGGTTAATCCGCTGCGCTTTGTCATTGATCAGGAGAAAGGAATCGAGGGAACATGCGTTTCATCCAGTTAAGTAGGAAGGCAAATTTCCAAACTTTGTTATATAAACATCATGATTTCAATTTCGTGGGAGATTTCATACTTCGGAAACTACAAAGTTTTTTTTCATATTCTCTCATATTCCTTCCTTTTATAACCCTGGAAACCGTTATCTTCGTAGCAATTACATTTCTTATGGGTAATTTCTTCATTTGAACGGTCAATCTGTTATTCAGGAAGCCGGTCTCATGCAGTAAATGGGGAAAATAACGGATAAGCTATTTTGTTTGATCATCCCTTTTTTTGGGATGCGGCACGCATTCTACTTCCATTTGTACAGTTCGTAGCTGGCGTTTGAAGTCGAGTGGCCTTACATATACGCAAGTTATCGGTACCAATTAACCGACCCCGGAGGGATGGAAGGCTTGGTTGGCCCGGGCGACTCACGACCCAGGATTTGATCCCCGGACCGCTCGCGTGGTAAGCGTGCCACTACACCACTTCCGCCCTCTATGAATGGGAGAAAATTTGGAAAAACTTAAAGGTTGTTCTCTCTCTAAAAGCTTTCTAATGTTTGCAAAATGCTTCACTTCTTGAAAAACTTGTCTGTTTGTTCTGTTTTTTTGTGTGTTATCACAGGGTTTCAGACTATTTAAACGTTTTCATACTTTTCTTTCATTTAATCAACTTTTTTTGCTGGATGTTCGAAGCTAATTAGAAATTAGAAGACTTAGCGTTTTTCTGAATCAGTGCTAAAACTTTTGAAGAAATCACTCTTTCAAAAAGTCCCGTTGTTCCGTTTTTCCCCTTGATTTTTTCAAGCCATTTTCCTGAAACGCGACTTTGCAATCTTCAAACGTCCATAATTTCCTTCAAATTCATATAATGAGAAGCGGTAAAAAGTATTGAAGTCTACATGAAGAGTGCTTCACAACGTATGCAAAATTTTCCCTGAAAAGCTTTCTTCTGCCAGAATTTCTGAGGTGGTCCCTAGAAGTCAATTAGCAAGTTCTAACTTTCTTCCACTTAGATTTGTTCTGAAGACATCAAGATTCTTTTGAGGAAGTTTGTCTGCTCACGGCCGCTGACAGATAAAGCGTTTTGAAGTGAAAACTCCTGCTCGGGTACGCCGTGCACCTGTTGTGGTAAGCAGTCGCACTAGCATATGAAAGTCCTCCACTCCCCTGGAGACGGTGATAGTATCGCGATTGTAGTTGCGTTGTACTGTTACATGGAATCCTATTTTCTCAATGCATTTCACCGCGGGTCCCTGTGTATACGACCCCCTCGTTGTACTTAGCGCAACGGGCGGTTGACCTTGGGTCGTGGTCGTGAGGTAGCGGCCATTCCTGGCGATCTTCACTCTATCTAGGGGTGTTCCCAGTACCGTGAGCGCATGAGAGAAATGTCGTTTACTTGGTAGCTTTGTAAATCAAGAGATTCTGGTGCACCAGTGAAGGGGTGGGGAAGAATCGGTTTTCAGGGTAAAGCATTCAAAGCTTTTAGAACCAAAACAAATATCTCCATCTCAGTACTGCGCACGTCGCAGAATCCTTTCGCATCTTTTCCCATGCAAAAATTTGATTACTGTTGCTGAGATGAACTCCACCACGATGCCCATTCATGCCTTGCACACCGTCACTGCTTCGAAATATATTAAAACCTCCGGAAAAGGAGAGCAGGTCGAAGTTGACGCCAGTGAGTGAAATTTCCCCCTAAGAACCTCGTTTGTTGTGGAAAAAAATTTTTTTGGTCCCATCCCGTCCATTTTTTCTCCTATAAAAATGGAAAATCGTCTTTTTTTCAAAATCGAGTTCATTCTCGGCTCCGCTTTGGACAATCGGCCATTGATAATCATGTGACTCCGTGATTAGCATTTCACCAGTTCGTAAAGGAATTATCTGCAGTGCTGTCATCCCGCTGAAATGGCATTCCTTCTTCGTGCTTTGACTTTTTACAACATTTTTTATGTGTCCTGGGTAATTTATCGCACTAATTCCGGTTGCACTGTGACATGGTGGACATGCGGTCCCGCGTCAGACAGAGTCTATTTGCTTTAGTCGTTTATCAGAACTGTCAACATATATAGGGGATCGACGATCATCACGAAGGTTTCTCATGTGGTTCTGTACACCACACCTTCCCGTTGATAACTTTAGCAATTGCTATTCGTTGCAGTCATTATGAATCACTCAATTGTCTAGTTGCTGAGATAACGCGTGGTTAAAGGAATCCTTCACGGAAAAATCATGATTCTATTTCAGCCATAAATCACTGGCTTGAGACTCATTATCCACGATAAGAATGAAAAGAACAGAAAAATTGCATTTGTTTTGGTAAAAAAAATTCGAAAAACCGAAAGGGCTGCTACGCGTTCAAAGTACCGCCGCACATCTGTCACGGGGATGCTTCCACTTGGTTCTTGGAGTGCCTTCACTAGAAACTCTTTCTGGCCTTTTGACTTATTGCATTCACATCTCACACTTCTACTGCATCCTATTCTATCGATCGATTTGTCTCTACTCTCCAAAATCGCACGCTTTAACCCGATTCTTTCATTGCGTCGCCTGATACGTAGCCGCCCCAAGGCGGACTTCTTTCCATGCCCCGCCTTTGGCTCCGCGCCTTTACCTTCGATTGTCCATAGAGTGTAGTTTTGTAAGTTTGTTTCTCTTCGGAAACCGAATCTTCATGCGTGAAACTTTGTGTGCTATTTCCAGTAATCACAACTGACATATTCATGTTAGGAAAGAGTGCAAGAAATTTCCGCGGCTTTACGAATTCACGCGATGGGAAGGCAACCCATTTCAAATTAACCTAGGGATGGTGATTGGTACACGAAAGAAGGAAGAACCATGAGAAACGGCCCAGAACCCGAGAAATGGGACCCCTTCCTTTGCCCGCTGATTTGCGCATTGATGCGACTCTTATCGCTGTGCCCTCCTCAACATCACGCTCTCTCTGCTATCTAATCAATCGCCACGTATAGATCTGCGGCGAGTGATCAGCTGGTCGGTGGGCGGAGATCGCCAGACCCGCCAACTTTGAGGCATAATAGGTCGCCGAGGTCAAATTTTTCGATGCGAATTGCGCATCAGTTCGCACCCTCAGGAGGTCCGTGGGTCCTCAACTAGGTAAATTACTTCTTCCTCGACCTCCAGTTCTAATCGTGAATTATCTTTAGGACACCGAAGCAGACCGAATGCTCGAACCAGTCCGAGACTGTTCAAGTTTCTTCAAACCGTTTAATTGATGCCAATTCTGTAGCAGACGACGAAATAACGTCTAATCCAAGATTTGTTACGCTTTTAATGTGTCCATGGCTTTGATTTGCAACTCAAATCCCAAATGTCGGGTGCTTCAGAGGGATTGGAAAGTGATGACCATATTATCTTTCGATCGAGCTTACAAGAAATGGTCATTTGTCAGTCAGGCTATTTACAATGACATTGAAATGACATAAAATTCACAATACTCAAATACGTGCCTGAGACGCCGAGTTTTGATCTGCTTTCGTTATCTGCGGAACGATTCAGAAAACTGTTCAGGAAGGCACAGGAGCGACCCAGATTCACAGGCAAGAGGTCACGGGAGCAGTTCCAATGCGAGTCCAAACTTTTGCCTTCCAGAGAGTCTAATGTCTTTCTAACTTCATTTCTGAAAATGAAATGAAGTACTGACGGATACTGGAGTCGATCCCGCGACCTCCTGCCTTAGAGTCAAGGTTACTACCACTGCGCTTCATAGCTTTCTGTAAGGAAGTCGTTCCGCAGATAACAAAAGTAGACTTGAACTCCAGAGTCCATTTACATTAAGCAATTCACATGCTTCCTTATATACTTGAGAATAGATTTTCCATGACACGAATGTCTTTGTGTTGTGATTTCACAACACAAAGTGCAGCAAAATATTTTTTCTTGTTTATCAACCCATGCTCTGCCACCCTTTCGAAAAGGATAGTAATCGATGATTTCATGTGTATCAGACAATAAGAAAAAGACCTATTAAATTTTTATCGTGCTGGAAGCAATAATGATAAGCCTAGGCCTTTTTGAGCGGAAGCAATTCATTGATAGAAACGTAATAACTTCGTATAGCATACACGGCGTATGGCGATGCCGTTACACGACCTCTCACAGTTCGCGTCCATCCTGGATCGTACAATTGCGATATTACCAAGCAAACGCTCACCCTGGTCAGCCAATATACCCGCCTTGGAAGGTACAGCACATCCACTTAAAGAACTTCGTAAGTTATCTACTCCCGCAGGAGAAGCCTAATTAAAGACCTCGACGAGAACGCCGGGAACGAATTCTGTCAATGTTTCATTGACTAAAGTCATTTCACGGACACCTGTCCGCTTTCGGGTTCCAACCTCTCCGGTGGCCGGTCGCTACGCAAATCCTGCCACCCGGGTCTAAAATTTTTCGCCGATACTTCACCCTGCTTTATATTGTACACATCGCACTCGAAAAATATCGCTACCTTTGAGATGGAAATGATAAGCGTGACGTATCCTAAGGTCTTAAAGGGGGCTCATCAATGCAGACTTCAACTTTTCTGAACGTTCGAACTCAACTCTAACCTTAGACTTATGATCACACACAGATCCTCTTCACCGCCTGTCCCTTTAGTGCTTGGTTTTACACCCTTATGTGAGATGATAGAGTAAGTCTCAAACTTCGTTTGCCTATATCCCTCGTCCCGCGTGTCAACTAAATCGAAAAGTGGTACCCCACGCCCACCCAACAGCGTGTGGTGACCCCAACAGGGTGACCGCGTCCCTGCCAACCGTCTAGCCTGACACGGTTTGAGAATGCCAATACATACCACCCACTTCCACCCAAACAGAGAACCCTCCAGATGTGACTGAAGATTCTTCTTTCACCCCACCAATTCTACAATCCCATTAGCTCAACTCTGATTTCATTTCACCTACTCAATAACATCCCAATAAAGTCCACTTCGTATCGAATACCATATTCGGAGGAATCATACACTGACCTACGGTGGTACGATAAAAAGCAAATCCCCAGTTACCTTCCAGCGAGCTCCAAAATTATACTAATTTCGAATTGATCGACAAAACTGGGGGTCGATCAAACTCCGAAACAATCGTAAATCGACTAACAACTAAACCATTATCCGATTTCACCAAAACACGCTGATCTATGAAGCAATAAAAGCAGCACACCTTCTAGACCACCCTACAATTAGTATATCCCGCTACACCTATATGTTGAGCTCCCAATCGCTCGATCTTCGATCACAGTTAGCGATGGACACAAATGTCAAATTTGATAACACTTCAACAGACCATCTACCGATTTGCCAATTTCTTCGGTTCATTCAGTTGGAAGTTTTAAAATTTTGAAAGAAGGAAAGAAAGATCGAGGTGAGCCGATAGGATAAAATAGGACTTTCGAAGCAGCATTCTTTTATCATCACTGGTACGGGCCTATAAGCCTGCACCAGGAACTTCGGTTCAAACACAGGCTTATAATCGATTCCAAAATTGTTATGCTCAAACCCTAACATACATACTAATTCAAATGGCAGGTGGCATTGAAGATTCCTGGTAGCGCGGTAATCTTCTCAACCTGTTCTTTTCTTCTATCAACCATTTTTTTCACGCTAAATTCAGTCTAATGTTCTCTGGTCATGGATTTCTTCCAAAATAACGCGACAGTACCGTCACACGCGATAGGGTTTTTGTTCTACTGCGGTAACAGGTCATCGGTTTACTCGTGCGATACCGTACCTACCGCGTCCATTGTGACGGGACCTTTGTTTCAAGGCCTTTCCGGGACCTGGCGAATCGTCTTCCGAATAAAAACTAACTAAAGTGTAACATAATCGTTTAAAAGCTACTTCCTTTTGCAATCCCATCTCCTAAGCTACACTGCACTTTTTTATTCCCTTCCTCGATCACTCATCTTTTCAAATGAACACATAGAGATAGCGCGTAAGCAACCAGCGATGATCGGGAACGTCGAACCAACACAAAGAACGCTCACTTCCAAAGTTAATGAACAAAATGCTGATAAGTGTTTTCATTCCATATCGTCTCTTGCCTACAACTCGAAAATAAACTACATAGTTACTCCTCTTACGATGTGATGATCTTGTTCATATCTCTTTACTCATTCTTAATACTCATTTATTCATTGTTCCTCTTTATATTTTGATAAATTACTCGGTCACCCATTCCGATGACAGCGACAGCTATACAGGCAACCGTCGTAACTTCAACTTTCCCACCGACCATTTCACATACCTTCCGACTTGCCGAAGATATAAAGCTGATAACTATCTTTTCCTAATTTCTTCTACTTTTCTCCCTACTACCTAACCTTCCACTTTCCTCTTGTTTAATATAACCCTTGTTTGATACTGAATTTTCGTCGGAACGAAAAGGAAAACGAAAAAAGGGACACCCAGTCCTCCTTCTTGCAAAGCTCCTTCTTTTCATAAAATACACATTTGCTACTGTCCATTTAGTTGAATTGAGGTCATTACAAATTTTTTTGTCAGATCTTCTCATAATTAGTATCATAACACTTTGGGGACAACAGCGCGGGACACATACGCCCCGCACTCCCACACAGAAGTGACTTGTTCTTCCTAAATTGTGCCTCCATTTTCATGCTTCAAGACTGGCCCTTCCTAATGTTGGATATGAAAAAAGGTTCTCTCGTTACCACTAATGAAATTTGGTAATGTAGTAACCCGAATGCAATCTAAAATATAGGCAGATATTTCTGCACAAGCGCGTCGTGCAACGTAATCAAATTAGGCCTTCATATGTAGTATCATTAATAAGGCCGGAGTCTCTGCATTCTCCTAGTCGATCGAGGAAAGCCAAGGTTATTGAGGGGAAAAAATTGGTCACTACTTGTCAATAATAGCGAGAATGGGTGTGCAGCAAGTGCGCAGTAATCCCATAGTGTTGAATAATTATGCATTCTGAAGTTAGGGAAGTGGTGTAGTGGCAAGTGGCACGCTTACCACGCGAGCGGTCCGGGGATCAAATCCTGGGTCGTGAGTCGCCCGGGCCTTCCATCCCTCCGGGGTCGGTTAATTGGTACCAGACTTGTCTGGGAGGATAAAAACACTGACTTGTACATCGGCTGGCCCCCGCAAGTCATTGTATAGGCCACATCGCATTCAAACGCCACTACGAATGTACAAATGGAAGTAGAATGCGTGCCGCATCCCAAAAAGGGATTGATCAACGGCAAATGCTTTATCCTTTTTATTTTATCTGAAGGGCTGGATTCCTCTCAATTAGCGTTCTATCATGTCCGGAGAAGGCACACAAAAAACAACTGACTGTATGACAGATTGTGCTGAATTGACGGAAAGGTCCTGATAACGAAGCGTGAAAAAATCGTCGAGGCGATGCTTCTCTAGATAGTTGGCGCTGAAGGTTTAAGGTGGCTTATGTTCGAAGGTCTGATAAGGGCACAGATTAGAAGCCGATCACTGGCATGAAATCAAGACCGTGTTCTTTCTTACTGTGGCGTATTACGTGATATTTCTCGCTGCTGAATGCAAAATGGCATTTTTATTGCCCCATGCCTTCTTCACTTGGAGGCGGGGCTAGGAGCTAAGTAGTAGCTACACTTACAGGAGAGGAGAACTACACTCTTTAAAGAGCGCTCTCACTAAGAAAACGTTCCAGGTAGTCCCGTTATGTTGCTCTGAACCATTTCTTCTGGAACTAGCTCACTTTACTCATTGCTCTGGAAATTCACGCCGTCATTTTCTTTGCTCGTCATACGGTAAATTTGTGCCCTATTCATTGAAGAAGTTTGTTTTCAGAGATGGTGACTTCTAAAAATGTAGACGACATCACTTCGTACGGGTATAACACATTGATTTTCTACGTAAATGGTCACCGAGTAGAAGAGACTCGGGTCGATCCAAAGACCACTCTGGCCGTTTACCTTCGAGATCACTGTAGGTTGACTGTTTAGTTTCAGTCTTATCTCTTTCATAACTCTCAGAATGCCTATCAACAATTTTTATTAATCATTCCAAGGCAAATGCGCAGGTAGGCGAGGGGACAAAAAATCGTCACTCGCCGTGACACATACCACCAATTTCCGTCACCAAGGACGCCGCCAATCATGGCAGCCTTACGGTAGTATATCCCTTATATGTCCTCCTGTAAGCAGAGAAAATCTCCCTTAACTGTCCCTTATCATCAAAATATGACCCTATCTGCTACCACTGTCAAGCTCAGTGAGCCTACCGTAATCGCTCTAGCGTGAAGCTGCTACATAGGTTTCTTCAATCGGTTAACTGCCCGATTGCTTCCTAGAGTCATTAGCCTTACTATACGATATTCTCTCAGATATGAAGAGTAGTGGCGTTTTTGTTACCAACCACGCCCCTCGTTTGCTTCAATTGTGCTTTAAAGCAACAGTTCAGGGAGGGTCCGAAAATTTCAATGCCACTACTACTGAGGGATACACGAGCCCTAGTGAAGAACATATGCAGTGGAAATAATAAACGAACTTACCTCAGAAACTCAAAAACAGGGTGGAAAGTCCCTCAAACATGGGTGTTCTTGGGGATTTCCCCAATCCCGCCCCCTTGCCGGCCGTCATTGGACGCGTCGGCAATCGTGCTCGTTTTGGGACCACAGGGAAAATTGATTGAAAAATGGAGCGCGTTTACAGCGGGCACGTTCAGACAACTCGTCCAACGTGCGTCTTTATCCATTGCTGAGCGGCAGAGGGAGAGTACCTGTCTAAGACCCTCCCCGACGTTTCCAGTTTTTCATACATTAAGTCGTTGTTTTCACTAACCATCATTATTGGTGTTTTCTCCGCGAAACCGTTCCTGCTTTAACTCAGTTCACCTCCTCACCATGTGAATTATGCTAGGCGCTGGAGCATCTTCGACGAAAGAATCGAAATGGCGGATCAACCTGAGCTCACTCCAATAGTGGGAAGGGAACCAAGCGAAACCAGTCTAGAAGTTTTGTCATATTAAGATCAGCCCTTGACGAGAGGTGCAATAGGTTTATCAGGATTAGTACACTAAGAAAACATCCCCGCAAACGGAGAATTGGTTTTCTCATGACCCGGCATCCACTCCTATGGCGAACTACGACAAAAAGTTGTCAATAAATCAAATGCAAATCAAAAATATAAGAAAAGTGTCCACGAAAGATGAACCCAATGCTCAACGTGGTTCTTTCAGTACATCTGACGGGGACGAAAATCGGCTGCAACGAAGGAGGATGTGGGGCCTGCACCGTGATGATCAGCGAAATTAATCCTGTAAACAATGAAATAAGGTAAGCTCCATGACATGCAATGCCTACACGGGGCGTATTAAATAAACGAATAGTACGGTAATGTAATATAAAATGTGACAATAGAATTGGAAGACAACAACTGAAATAAAAGTGTGAGAAAATCTAATTGAGCTACGGGCCTACGTATTTTTTTCGCTTTTGATTCACACTGGGAGATTGGCCAGGTGTGGGTTGTTGCTGAATGAAAGCGGGCATGTGACAGAGAAACTGCTAAAAACTCTCAAAAGTGCATTTTACGACGATCGGATGGGCGGAGACCATAGTCCTCTCATTGGTCGGCTGCTTCAGATCGGGGATACTGTAGAGATGAGGGTCCAACTAAAGCGGACGCAGCAATACTCGTTCATGCGATCCACATACAGTGTGCCGTTGAGTCCGTACTTCTCAATGAGCTCAGTATAATGAAGGTCCTACTCGAGAAATGTAGTGTGTGGCTGGAACGAATTTGCAAGGGAAGGCTCTGAGGCTCAAGGATTTGTGGCTCGTATCACCGCCTGTGACCCCATAAAGATACAATGAAGTACTGCAATTGTTTTTGTACTGTATGTGCCAAACGAGGTTTTTAAGATGGAATCTTTATTTACTGGCCTTACGTTTCGACCGCTTCGTCTTCTTCAGAGGCCTGGAGATTGTCGAAGATTCCACCGATGCGGAGCAGTAGCTCACGCCCTGTGTTAGTTGACGTCAGTAAAACGAAATATACAATGAAGTGATAGAGATCGATTGCATAGAGGCCTCGTCGAGGTGTATTTAGTAACTTTTTTTTCGCTTTTCCTCAAGCGATACAATTTACTCTCGACTTTTATTATTGAGTACAATCATTTTGGTTGAACAGTGTGCTTCGAAGGTTCTCTGAGAATTCGCTCATTCCCTTCGTTATTTTTCAACCGAATGATTACACACACTTTTATTTTCAAGAGCAATGAACCACACAAAGCAGTGTTGGATGAGCTTTTACGCGCTCACTTAAGAACCAAGGGTAATTAGAGCACATCGCGTTTACCATCTAATGAGTGTATGCACACCTCTTAAGAGAACTTCACGGTAAGGGTATGAGTCGAAAAAGGAGAATATAGCCAGTCGAAAGAAAGGGGCCCTCTAAAGATGCCGAGCGATGCGGCGTTTGCAGCGTTTAGTATACCGATGAGACTTACTCCAATGCGGAAATCAACGGGTCAAAAGGGGTTCCATTTCTCGAGTTTTAGGCCGTTTTTCGTTTTTTTCTTCATCTGTGCATCTGATCAGGAATAATTAGTTCATTTAAGGCACTACTCTGCCAATTCCTGTCTGATGCCAGTGTGCGCGGTGTTTGGAAAAGCCGTCACCACCGTGGAAGGACTGGGCTCGACCGTCAGCAAGAAATTACATCCAGGTACAAGAACGTTTAGCAATGTATGCACATCCACCCATTCCTTAACGATTCTTTTCCGCGATATCTGGATTGCAAATTTTTTGCAGAACCCACGGGTCCCAATGCGGCTTTTGCACGCCAGGTTTCGTGATGGCCATGTACGCTTTGCTACGAAACAACCCCACGCCAAGCATTGCTGAAGTGAACGAGGCACTTCAAGGTCAGTCTTCGATTTTCTGTTATTGCGTTGTGTAGTGTTGCAGAAGGCACCAGGATCATTTCAAACAGCTAATTGGAGTTGACATCAGGAGTCTAATCGACCAGATTCAAAACATGTACTTCTTGTTTTTCTCAATGAAGGCTTACTTGTTATGGAGACCTAATAAGGTAGGCGAAAAAGGAAGCGCTCAGACGCTGTCTTCGTGATATTCAGCCTGACTCGGCTACTTGCTCCTGATGTTCTTTCGCACAAAAAAGCGATTTGCGAAGAGTTGGGCAACGTCGTAATTCCTTGTTAGTTTCTTGACGGAAATGAAGTACTCACCACGTCACAAATGATATAATTTTGACCCAACAGAAACTTTTCTAAAGACACAAGGTCGTGGTCGAACTGGTGGGTTGTGCTCGGACAAGAAGAACGATTAGGAGCAAGAAAAAAGAAAAAAGTCATAGAGCACACAAAACTCTCCTTGTAAGGTTGACCGTGGTGCGACGTCGATACATAGCCTTGCCAAGGAACGTGAAAGAGCACGCCCTACACAAGAGGGATCAGAAGCACGTAGGCTGCGATCGATAGGCGTGGCAGCGGTCGCAGCGGTCAGGCGAAAGCAACAGCTCCCTTATCGCTCACTTCCAAGTCATTGAGGCAGAAAAGATCCCCTTTTTGGCCGTTGGTTTTCACTCATGAACAGGTAACAGCTCAGAAAGCGGACGTATGAACGAGTTCATCGCAACGCGTTTGGTGGCACCATGCCAAACCACGCTCCAATCGAGTTGCTCCAGTTGTGCCGCTGCTGGCAACGCAGCTCGTCCAAATCACCAACTAAACTAGTGGGCGGATCGCTTTTGGGGCGGAGTGCTTTCGAAGTCCTGCTCAGCAACCAGCCCCCTTTTATTCAAGTAATTGCTTCGTGTGCCCCATATACTTCCCCAGTGCCTTCCCTTTTTATCGTAATCGTTTCCTTTAATGATTTGCTACCTTACCCGAAGAGATAATTTCTCTGAGGATTTAATCGCTAGCGATGCCTTCAAAAGCAGGTTGTACGACCATGTGGTCGCCTGTCGGGCACTAGTAGCGCTGCTAAGAATGACAGCATTCACGTGGTAATGGAGGGGGATGGCCTTTAACCTCTCAAAACGGGGAGCCTTGTTTTCCACTCTTTTCGTTGGGTGAGTCTCACTGGTGCTGTGTCATCAACGTGGAACACTCCTGGCTTCTGCCTTTCTCTGAACGGCTTGAGTTGAGTTATGG
Source organism: Ostertagia ostertagi (assembly GCA_036418205.1). Classification (NCBI taxonomy): domain Eukaryota; kingdom Metazoa; phylum Nematoda; class Chromadorea; order Rhabditida; family Trichostrongylidae; genus Ostertagia; species Ostertagia ostertagi. Next base: position 17,124 of record MU873991.1, on the reverse strand, counting down.
ACCAATAGCCGCCAAGGGGTACCTATCGGAGGGGCATGGGACAAGGGTTGTCTGGAGAACGGTTGAAGCATTGCTCTTGAATTCCACATCTCGAGTCCCTCAAGCCAGCTTTTCTTTCATAGAAGGAAAAAAGTAAATATCACATCCCTCCTTCATTCATTCAAGATTTATCGTACAAATTTTGCGAGGTTGTAGTTATGCAGCCATTTCAGTAGCATCGGTGCGACATCACATTGACTTCGACCGTTGCTTCTACCATCAACCAGGGTGGTTTCCATGAATCTTATGCAGTAGTACAATTAGTTGATATGAGTGAAAAGAGATTCACCATGCAAAAATTTTCACCTCAGTTTGTAAAATTCTAATTATTCTTTTCGATGGAAGAACATCCATATGAGGACCCAGGAAAAACCACCGTTTTTAGGAAATCTCTGTCGATGTACAGGATATCGACCAATTTTAGAAGCATTTTATAGCTTCGCTGTCAAGGAGAATGGCGATGTGAAAGTAAGTGTTGCTAAACCAAAATAAGTAAGAGAAAGAATCACTGTTCTTTAAGGTCACCGAAACCAATGGCTGCGCAATGGGCGATAAGTGTTGTAAGGTGACGAAAAAAGGATGCAGTAGTGGTGAGGTTAGGTTCGTTTCATTATGTTTTTTCGGTGTTGGAATTCAAGTATGAATCTATTTCGGAAGTTAGTCTCACTAAAACAATATACAACTTTGCGAAAAAAGTTAGCATGTGCCGGGCTGTAAGAAACTAAAGTTGAACGATTGCGGTATGGCTGCTGAGCGCAAAAACAAAAGTGCGGAATGGTTTGCTAGTAAAGAAAGAAAACGACTCGCCGTAAACAAAAAAACGAAGTTTTTTGAGTGGTGAACGGGACTACGAAAGAGGAACGCCGTGGCAAAGAGCATAGCGACGAGCGAGACGCAGACAGCGATGCGTCCGCGAAGTTTTGCAATCGAAGCTTTTGAGGCGGCCAGAACTTTATCCAGAATAGGTATCATCTGCCCATGGGACTTTGAATGAGGACCTAAATCGACAGGGTCAGGAAAAGTAATTATAAATATGGAGACCAAAACTGCTTTCCCGAGTAAGTTCGGAGCGGTCAAGGTTGGCTACAAACGCAGCAAAAAGTAATGCGGCGCAAAACTTGGCGCCAGATTTCCCCTGCATCAAAACTAATTGTCAATCTATGATCAGACTATCTATTCACAATGGTAGGCGAGGTTTGGAAGAAATTTAGTAAAATGGTGATGTTGATAGATTAACTCGCACTGTACTGGCGCTGCATTTCCTAGCCATTTTGACCTTTCACAACTTATATGGAAAGTACACGTAGTTCACGTACCAATTTTGAACTCTACATTGTGAGCAATTCTTGATTAATCGATTAACCTAAGTCTCCATTCAGAAGTCCATGGGAAGGTGAAAGCCTTCCCTGGTAAGTATCCCCCATGGCACCAGGGTAAACCTCAGCGCTCGTATTCCTTCAAAAATACTACGCCTTTCCCTCCCAGGCCTTCTCGCCACCACTACCATCAGCCTTACCGCCCCCCCCCCTGTTTATACTTGTATCAACGAACGATTGACCCTGCCTCGCACAACTGTTTGATCGTGAGCCGCAAAAGTGGCGGTAATTCTGCGGCTGAAGACCGAATTTCCTTTCACAAAAGGGGTTGTTCGAACGAGGGCAATAATAAAAGGTCACTTGCGAGTCGTGATCTATTTTGTCGTATTTTTCTA
>MU873991.1:0-11533 GCA_036418205.1 Ostertagia ostertagi | reverse complement strand
ACACTACCTGGTAAGCTAAATTGCTGTGGATAAACGCTGTTTCTGGCGTTAGGGCATGTCTCAAATGCGAACTTCTTGGCACACGTGACAGCCTCAAAGAAGCAATATCATTTTTTGTGCTTTTTGATGCTTCCGATGCCAGTTGGATAAAAAAAGAAGAAACACATCAGGTACTTCAATCCACAAATTGAACTCACTAAGGGTTCTGGCACGTTACATCTAGCGGCAGTTAACGTATCAGGGAAGCTCTTATGGGCAACAGTTCAACTCTTCAATAAGTTTGGAACCACCACAGATGGAAAATTCGGAGACTCGAAAGTTACAGTTACCACCAGGACAATTATCAGATGCGGAAACTCGTCCCACTCTTCCCGTCTTTTGTACCCCGAATTTTAAAAAATTTAATGCAAAAACTCAACTGGACAGTTTGAGGACTCCTACCTCAGCTGTGGATAAAAGGTCACTGAAGTGCTCTTTTTGTGATTCTTTATACGACAGAGCACTCATCAGAAAAGACTCTACAGAAAGCAATTTTTCGAGTTAGTTGCTCTCGAAATTGTTGCTTAGAAAGCGTCCACCTAATTTCTCAAGATTTCCTGTATGGTACACCTTGGTTTAAATGAAATCCCGAAAAACTTCGATTACTTGAAGAAGCAGAGCAGAAAGACATTCACATGCCTTACAAGGGGGTCTTTCAGGGCAAGCCACGCTTTTTCAAAACGGTTTCTTGCATATTGTAGGGACGCATGTAGGGAACACAAAACCATGTTTCATTTTCGCTGAACGGTTTTAGCAGTACCAAAAAAGAAGCATAAGGTACTGTTAATGGTTCGATCCCCGTGGCGACTAAATTTTGCATTTGGGTTGGCGCCTACGGTTTGGTGCCAAATCGCGCTAAATGTCAAAATCAGATGTCAAATTCATCGTCAGGACCATTTTGAAGCCAACAAGTGGCCGCCAACCTTGATTGCAAAATTTAGTCGCCGCGGGGGATTGAACCATCAAGGGAGTATATTCACCACTTTTTTGGTACTACTAAAACCGTTCAGCGAAAACGAAACATGGTTTTGTGGTCCATACATGCGTCCCTACAACATGAAGAAACCGTTTTCAAAAAGCGCGGCTTGTTAACCCATTGCGGACCGCCGTTATAATTGCACCTCCGTAGGTTTTTGTCATCTCTTTTATCAGTGGCCAATGACCTATCGAAAATTTAACCAGTATGCAAATAAGTGATATATCCTGTGTCCAAAAAAGTAAACTGATGATTTTGTAACTTAACAAAATGCTGAAAAAATCGAAGATTACTATCCTTCTCCGCGTGGTGGCGTGCTGCACCATGTGCAGCACGCGGTCCGCAATGGGTTAAAAGGCCCCCTCCCTTGTTAGTTCGTGCCACGGCAAGCGCGATTCTCCTTCATTTGAGGACTCGTGTTAGCGAAGTTGCTGGCATCAAGCTCAATCTAGTTTTACTTTGTGATAGAGCATTCTGTGTTTTTGGACATAATGTCTTCGTCCTCATAATTTCGGCCCACCCTGTACACAATGCTCTCTGGACATCTATATTTCGAGATAAGTGATCGAGGTGTACTAAGGGAAGCTGAATTTGAACCCTCCGTATTTATATTTATACCACTATCCCTATTCACCGAACAATGTTTATTTCAGAAGAGCGATGTGGAGTATTTCGAGCAGTTCATGAAATTATGCACTGGTTCGCTGGAAAACACGTGAGAAATGTGGCGGTCAGTATTTATAAACGCTCACTTTGTTAGAAATCTCAGAAAAAAATCTGATAACGTTTTCCCTTAGGGGAGATTCAGTATTCTGTTCTTACGGAGAAATGGGAATGATCACTATTTTTCCAGTCAATCGCCGGCAACATCGTCACCGCGTCACCGATTTCCGACCTGAATCCTATATGGATGGCAGCTGGCGCGAAGGTGATTGCCTTGAAAATTCAAAAATTTAGTGCCCCTGTAATCTACATATTTGAAACCCTCTGTGCGTACACAACAAGATGCTGTGCTCAGTACCATCTCATCAGTTTTTGTTCAGGTCGTCCTCGAGTCAGATGAGCGCGGGGTGCGTTGTCCTGTGATCGATGAGCACTTTTTCTTGGCTTACAGAAAGGCTGATGTGGAAGCTGATGAAGTAGTGAAAGCCGTCATCGTTCCTCTCACCAAGGAGGTAGTTTAAGAAGATAGCTTCATTATTCAAATATTTATCTTACAATAGATATATCTTAGTTTCAATAACCGTGTTTACCTATTTTTTTTTCTCTGGTCTTCCACTGGGCTGCCCTATGCCCTAAATTCACCCGAAACCTCTGTAGTGGCTAGTGGTTTCAACAGCGTCGACCTCATACCCGCAATTCTCAACAAATGCCAACGTTTTATAATTCTATTGTAACCTACAATGAAAGTAGGCCGCAAGGGTATCGGGACTGTGAAAGCAAATCAAAATTTTTGGTAATCCCCTTATCCTATTGACTTTTTAGAAGTTGTGCAGATGTGTTGCTCAAAGCGTGGTACTTGTGCGTGCTTTCAAAGGGAGCGTAAACTGGCCTCGATTAATACCGTTGAAGGAATATTCCTCTCAGATACATTCCCAGCATCGCCCGATTCAAAAGAGTATCTCTCTCCGGGCGGGGGAAACGGCAGCAGCTTCCCACAAGCTTTCTGGGGGAACGTACCAGGCGTAATCAGTGTCAAAGGATTAGGTGTTGGTTGCGAAAATGAATGCTGTTATTATGGGTTAAGCACGGTGCCAGAACGATAACGTTTTATTGCGAGGTAAATAGAAGTGTGAGCATTATATCAAGCGTTTGTGATGCGTTAAATCGTTAAAGACATATCATAATGACATCGAGAATTATGTTCATTGGGCGGCACTGTTTTCGCCTAATCTTTAAAAAAATGACACGATCAACTTACTACGGTTCCATTCGACCCACTTTGTGATTACTCCCAGAACGTCGCTCTGATCAGCGGTTGTAGAAGAAAAATAGACCAGCTATTTATCGTAGTCCAGTTGCACTGATCTGCAGTTAAATATCAGCAAATGACCAAAACCGTTTTAGGAAGCGCATGAAACTGTGAGCCCATTACCATAGGAGGAGGTCACAATTCGCATGTATTGGTGTTAGCTGTTTGCTCGCTCCTCCATTGTCGTCAAGGGGCAAATTTTAGGGTCCCATTTTTTGTAGAGGAATTTCATCGCTTTTTCCGCTAGTACTATTCAGCATTCCCCAATAAACCCAGCCCAATCTGAGCGTAATCCCTCGCTTCATGCGCAGAAACGGAATTTGCTCCCTTCCGCGATGAAAGTTCCTATCCGTTCCTTTAACTTGCGCTTCACACTCCCATTCACTTCACATCCCAAGTTTCATATTTGCATGGATGTACCATATCATATTCGGCAGGGACTTCCATGTACTCTAGAAAGCAAAGTAACCCATAGTGGTATGAACTCTTTATGGGTAGCGCTAAGAGATGGTGGCCATAAAAAAAAGTATATAAAACGCAATTTTTCAAGAGGATTGTTGTGAAAGATGCTGTAGTAAGATAGATGTTTTCTACAAAGGGTTTTTGAGAAACCAATTCTTCCGTGTGTACAAGCAAGCGCAGCGCCGCGAAGACGACATCGCCATCGTCACCGGAGCGTTTAATGCCGTCGTCGATCCGGACACGCTCATCGTTGAAAAAATTCGAATTTCATTCGGCGGAATGGCTCCCACGACCAAGCTCGCCCTCAAAACCATGGAGCAGTTGACTGGAATGTGAGTTACATACTTCTGTGTGTTCTAGTTTTTTCATAGAAAACAATTTTACATTCCAGGGAATTGGAGTCAACGCTGCTTTGATCTGGGTCTTGATCTTATCTCCAAGGAATTTGCATTACCTGCAGGAGTACCAGGTGGAATGGCTCGATATCGACAAGCTCTCACACTCAGCTTCTTCCTGAAATTCTTCCTTGAAGTCGCTGAGGCTTTGAATGTAAGCTTACTTTGAATGTTCCGACTCTGTAGGTGTGCGCAAGTTGACGAAGCTCGATGAGAGAAATAAGGTACAGAACTTCCGCGAAGAGAACGCATACAAGTTTTTGTCGTCCAAGGTTACGATGCTGATCCCTGCGTCGTCGTATATCGTTATTGATCTCATCCTAAGGAAGTCTCTTCTAGTACCCTCACTGAAATAATATTGTCAAGGCATATCCTGCGGCTATGCACTCACCCTACCTGTTCGGCCGTGTATTAATCGTGAAGGAACTATAATACCAACAACTAATCCCACTTATAATCCTTACAAGTACATTATGCAGAAATGTGACCACGAGTGCAGAATGCATAGCATGGAAGTGGGGGGATATCTCTATTGAAAAATCGTAGCGAAATTCAGTTCTATTCTTCTATATACAATATGCACAGTTATTCTTATTATAAGTACAGTGATGCATTATTAAGAAGTATATATTATTTTTATATAGGCCATAGGGTTCAAGACACGGCATATATCTGGTCATAGTATTTTATTATCTAGCACACGAGATCACACAGTGACGAGTGACGAAGTACTGCTATATATATTATATATTGGGGTATATAATATATTATTCTATTATAGTTCTCGAGAGACGTTAAAGTTAAAGGCATACTCTATGTGTGGTCACAGCTGACATTAACCGCCAGTGAGGGACTAATGCGTAAGCACAAGAAAAGACAGGCGAGACAGCAGAATGGGAATAAGACAATTCAAAGCAGACGATTAATTCGTATTTTGCTGAATGATAAAAAAATGGAAGTAGCTGTACGCGTTCCGGGAAGAACCTTAGCTATCGTTTCTTCACGCACTTGGAAGCCGGAAAAAGGAATATTCACGATAACAACGAACGTCAAGGAAGGGGAGAATTGCCTTGTTGGAAGAAAGGCGGACCTCCTGAGGATGTGACCGAGCGCGGTTTGCGGGATCCACGCACAGTGCGAACAGTTCCCGTCTATGCACGCATTGACTCACTTATAGGGTCAACAAGGGAAATGTGCCTTCGAGGGTATATATACCCGACAGGAAATGGAGGAGAGGCTATTCGCTCGCTAGTTGCTTCTGGCGTCTGCATATGCGGCTAGACGAATTCTCAGATCGCCATTTCCTTCAGGTTTCGAGTCAACGGTAAGCTGCATCGTGATAAAGCTGAAAGAAGCAGTTTGTTTGTAATGTCATAGTCAAAGTAAGGGTCGGCCCGCATAAAATTGTCGGAGGTTTACAAATTCCGTGAGGGGTTAGTGTGCCGTAATCCTCTGCTACCATGGGCTCTTCAGGTCACAAACATTGACGACAGGCACGAGCTTACAAGTATTGGCCAGGACATACCAGAAGGACTTATTGCTACTCAACTATACCAGGTATACCATTTTTCTCATGACACCAACTTGATCAATGAATGTCAGAGAACTTTTTAAGGAAGTGCCAGCCGATCAGCCGGCCGCACGATCCTGTTGGCCGAGCGATTCCACATGCATCCGGTATGAAGCATGTCACTGGTGAAGCGGTCTACTGTGATGACATCCAAGTGGCTAGTGGGTTTCCCTTTTTGCGGCCATTGTTGTGGTAGCAAACTCATCATGGGCGCTACCGGTCTGCTATACACAAGTATTGCAGATTGTCTTCACATGGCCTATTTGTGATGCGCGATATGCTGTGCGTACCGCCTCTTGAGTGCTGTGGATGATCTCAAAACCGGTTTAGCCTATGGACGGTTGGTCGCTCTACATCGACGCCGATGACGTGCTCGAAGGCATCAAACTTGGCCATCACAGCGACACGCCGGTATTCGCGAAGGACAAAGTGAGTTACCAAGCACAGGGGGTCTTACCCAACCAGAACTGCTGAGTAATAGTTGAATCTACAAATTGCCCTTAACCATTCCAGTTGACCTACCACGGCCAGCCCATCGCGGCCATCATCGCCCGCGATCATGAAACTGCTCGACGTGCGGCTAACGCCGTTAAACTTGAATATATCAGAGAGTCTCCTAGCTGCTTCGAGGGTATATATACCCGACAGGAAATGGAGGAGAGGCTATTCGCTCGCTAGTTGCTTCTCGCGTCTGCATATGCGGCTAGACGAATTCTCAGATCACCATTTCCTTCAGGTTTTCGAGTCAACCGGTAATGCTGATCGTGAAAAGCTGAAAGAAACAGTTTTGTGTTTGTAATTGCATCGAGTCGTATAAAAGTGTGTGGGCGGAAAGTGGTGTAGTGACAAGTGGCGCGCTTACCACGCGAGCGGTCCGGGGATCAAATCCTGGGTCGTGAGTCGCCCGGGCCAACCAAGCCTTCCATCCCTCCGGGGTCGGTTAATTGTGGGAGGATAAAAACACTGACTTGAACATCGGCTGGCCCCCGCAAGTCATTGTATAGGCCACATCGCATTCAAACGCCACTGCGAATGTACAAATGGAAGTAGAATGCGTGCCGCATCCCAAAAGGGATTGATCAACGGCAAATGCTTTATCCTTTCGTTATAATTGCGACTGTAGTAAGGCAGGAGTGCGACAGCATAAACACTTCGCGATTTACAAACTGATCAGCTAGTTGCAGGTAATCCTCTGCTACCATGGGCTCTTCAGGTCACAAACATTGACGACAGGCACGAGCTTACAAGTATTGGCCAGGACATACCAGAAGGACTTATTGCTACTCAACTATACCAGGTATACCATTTTTCTCATTACACCAACTTGATCAATGAATGCTCGAACTTTTTAAGGAAGTGCCAGCCGATCAGCCGGCGCACGATCCTGTTGGCCGAGCGATTCCACATGCATCCGGTATGAAGCATGTCACTGGTGAAGCGGTCTACTGTGATGACATCCAAGTGGCTAGTGGGTCCTTTTTGCGGCCTAAATTGTTGTGGGTTAAGAAACTCATTCGTATAACGTTCGTATACAAATATTGCAGACTGTCTTCACATGGCCTTTGTGATGTCGCCGATTGCCTGTGGTACGCTTGAGTGTGTGGATGTCTCAAAAGCGGTGGCTATGGACGGGGTGGTCGGTTACATCGATGCCGATGACGTGCTCGAAGGCATCAAACTTGGCCATCACAGCGACACGCCGATATTCGCGAAGGACAAAGTGAGTTACCAAGCACAGGGGGTCTTACCCAACCAGAACTGCTGAGTAATAGTTGGATCTACAAATTGCCCTTAACCATTCCAGTTGACCTACCACGGCCAGCCCATCGCGGCCATCATCGCCCGCGATCATGAAACTGCTCGACGTGCGGCTAACGCCGTTAAACTTGAATATATCAGAGAGTCTCCTCTCATTTCTATCGAGGTATATTGGTGAGACGAGTTGGTGAGGCGACGAACCTTAGTAGTCCTCTCATCCGAACAGTTCCATTAGCTTATTGAGGCTCTTTGAAGGATGCCGTCGAAGCGGACTCGTACCTCATGCGTCCTCTTACCATCCATTCGTCATTGCTGGAGAATGAAACAGTGGTGCAGAATGACTGGAGCAATTATGATCACGTTATCGAAGGAGAGGTCAAGATAGGTGGACAAGTAGGTTTTTTTGTGTTGTTGCTGGGAATGAATGTCAGGTTCTCCTGAAGATAAGAACTATTATTTTGGCACAACTTCATAATTTGTCTGTGAGGTACTCTAGAATGACTAAATTCGGTCCGGGAAGGGTGAGCCCTCCCTCTTTCCCCCTCTTTCACCTTCTCGTTGTAGTTCTCAGTTCTTCGAAAAAAAAAACATAGCAAAAGACCCAACAAAAGAAAAAAGGAGCGGATCATAATGTAATTCAAGCTCGGAGTCGACTCACGCGAGTGCTTTGCCCTGCCCAGCTTCGCCAGCTTTGCAGTGAAATCTGTGCATCCTTTCTAAATGTAAGGGGTAAGTGATGGAGGAAGAGGAAACTTCAGATGATGATCGGTCTGATCTCAAAGGAATATTCTAAGATAAGGTAGGAGGTCGAAGAAGATGAAATATGGCTAGTTAGAAGGCAGGCGAGCTCTTTAAGGGAGCGAGACGATGCGCATTTTGTACGGAGAGCATATCCTCAGCGGTCTGCAGAGGCGTACCCGCACCGCTCGCGCCTCAGCACACCCGTCGAAGGCAACCTCTCGCCGTCTGACTCCAGCTGTTTACCAGCGAAAGCGTTAGGGTTGAAGAGGGCAGCGCCTATGAGAGTCGCTTTAAGTCAATTGGTTGGAGAAGGGGTCCCATTTCTTGAGTTCTGGCCCGTCTCCCATGCTTTTTTCTTTACTAATGCACTACCGACTTCTCTGTATTGGTTTCTGATAGACATTTCTGCCTCTTCAACGTGAACTCAGCCTTTAGTAACGTGAACAAGTGAGGGATTGAATGGGGGCTTCTGCTCTTAACTTCGGTCAAGTGACAAAGGGACCGATAATTGAGTGGAGAGCGTTGGTGTGTGGCGTCGTGCTTCTAGCAGCCTCAACCTGTTATTTTCCTCTGCAAAGAATTGCACCTTATTTTCGAACGATTTCACGGGAATTCAGATTTCAGGAGCACTTCTACCTTGAAACTCAACAATGTGTTGTCATACCTCATGAAGATGACGAACTCGAAATTATCACCAGCTCACAAGGAATTAATGACGTTCAGGTGCGTTGTTACACGTTTCTTTTTGAGCACCTTTTCACTAATTTGTGATGTTTTTGCTGTGCTTATTGTAATTAGTTGTGTGATATTCAAGTCTCTATATTTTCACTTTGTGGTCTATTTGTGTCCTCCTAATATGCAGCGAGCAGTATCTTTTTGCAGATGGAAACGGCAAAATGTCTCGGAATTCCTGCCCACAAGATTGTTCGTGAAAGTAAAACGAATCGGTGGTGGTTTTGGTGGCAAGGAGAACGCTTGTTCATTACTGACCGTCCCTGCAGCGATTGCAGCACGAAAGTAAGCGTTTTCGACTTTTTTGTGATCGGTACCTTTTTCGATGCGCTCATATCGGTTAAGCTGACATATAGGGCCCCATCAATGCTCACAGTCCATGAATAAAATCTAAGATCAAACCGCGCTCAGCCTCAGGCTTCCCATCAGGATCGGTGTTTCTCATCAGCTCTGTATAGGATAAAACTTTACTGATAAAACTTGTACATCACTAGCCTCTCAGGAAGCATTATGGCTGGCAAAGGTTGTGCCCAACTGCCCAGAAATCTGAATAGAAGTAAGATGCCTGGCGTGTCACAGAAGGAATCTGACTGGCGCCGAGGATCTTATTGTAAATTAATAAAATAAAAAATTAAGAAATAAAAACGCCTCCCAATTGGAGCTATGTTCCATTGCTGAACGATTACAAGTGTAATTTTTTCATAATGAAAAACCTTTCAAAACCTTACAGCAAGTTCGAGGAGGGTCTATTCAAGTATAGGTAACAGCTACAACTACTCCTGTTAGCTACAGGTAATATAGGTGATAGCTACAACTACTCCTGTCCTGGTCTCCTGGTGAAATCCTAACTCTGTTTCAGCGCAACTTTACCCCATTTCTTAAAATCATTCCATAAGAAGTACAGCTCATTCATCTCGCGGAGATCTTGCATGCTTGCACAGCAGTTGAAAATTTTCTGTGGAATTTGAAGCTCAATTGAATTTATTGTTAAAAAGTTTCGTGTTTTATTTCAAAAAGCAAGGTTTTCTTTCCAAGACATATGCTCTGGAAAATGTATCATTGAACGCAATTAAAATGTATCATTGGCGTCTTAGCCTATACGATGGTGCAGTGTTCCGCGTGCGGTGCTCTTGATTAATTGTGGAAATTTGGTAGCTATTGCAAACTTCTTTCACATAACCTAGCCATACCTTACACATATTATCTTTCCTAAGTCCATTACATCACCTGTATCACCTGTCGTCCCGTTGATCGTCGATTTGCTCGAGCGGGCGCCAGCAACGTCTCCATTCGTCCCTGTCGCGTGCTAGAGTGGTCCAGTGGATCCTCCTTGCTCGAGGGACACGAAGTCCTTCATTCCTTTCGTTCAGAGCTTTCGTGAAGAAGTCTGACCATCGGGCCGGCGGTCGTCCAGGTGTTCGTTTGACGTCCCGAGGGATCCAGTCGGTAACCGCTCTGGTCCAACGGTCATCGCAAAATCGCATGACGTGTCCGGCCCACCTTATCTTCGATTCCTTGGCGTTAGCTTGGTCTAAATTGATACTCTTTTTAGGTTCCGAAAACCAGTACGACTAACTTTGGAACGATATGACGACATGGCGATGACTGGAACGAGGCATCCGTTCAGGTTCAATTACAAGGTGAATCAGTACCGTAAGCAGCAGTTTGCGTGAGCAGCGCGCAGCGTCACCTAACGCCCTCGCAGAACCATTTCTGATTCTACTGAAAATGCATTCATTCAGGTAGCATTGGATTCTTCCGGAAAATTCCGCGATTATTCAGTAACGGCGTATGGTAACTGTGGCCATACCCTGGACCTCTCGCTCGGTGTTGTACGTGAGTTTCCTACAACGATTCGTTCTCAGCAGCCATTTCTCAAAGCTATTATCTAAGAACGTGCAATGGTCCACATAGACAACGTTTACAAATTCCCAAACGCCGATATTTGTGGACGGTTATGCAAGACGAATTTGGCATCAAATACTGCTTTCAGGTAAATCCTTCACTTAACAACAACTTATAGTTTGAGTAAGAAAAACGTTCGTTAACATCTTCTGAGTTAACTAACTAATATCAATCATCCGGCCGAAAGCTGGCTGGAGGGGCCATTTGCGTAACTGATTCCAAGACCAACCATAAGGCCGATCTACAGGCGCACACACTGCGGCAAGAAAACGCAGTTTCGGTAATGCTTCGCTGTCTGATTCTTACAATTGGGCACCTCCACAACGTAGAAGAAGAGCCTGTGTTTTCAGTGTTTTTGACTTCAATCCCTTTTTACTTGCTCATTTTTACTTCATTCTGCACTCCCACCTTCTTATCGAAAGCAACTTCCCATTCACTTGATCATTCTTGCTTTGAGGGCTAGGCGACGCAAAAGGTTTTTGGCGCGTCCCAATGTGAAACACATGAGGAAGCAAGAGTGCAATTCCCATATCGAGCGCTGCGCGGTGTTCATCTACAGGTCGTCTGTAGGTCATAGCTGGGTGAAGCTCAATATACTATTAGGTACCGGATATCTTAGTGTCGCTTTTCTGAGTTCAGGAAGTTTTGGGGCCGATTACTATGGAAAATCAATATCTCAGAAAGTCCTTTTTGCTCATTAATACTGCGAAATATGTTGCTTATTGTTTTCTATTGTTGGTTCACAATTTAACTTTCCCCCAATTTTTATACTTTTTTTTGAAAATTCCTGGGTCCAGTGTGCAAATTCGCATGTGTGTACCAAATGCTTCAAAATTCTTGCTGAGAGCTACAACTTCCGCCCACCAAACCAACATTGCATTTGTTGGAGGGAATACTACCATTTGAAATGCTCATCGGTTTTCACAGTTTCCTGAAAAGATATTAAGTCTCTACAGGGATGCAAGCAATCGTTGTCTAAAAGA
>MU873985.1:0-11003 GCA_036418205.1 Ostertagia ostertagi | reverse complement strand
AACTGTTTTCAATGATGTTCGATCTGTCTAGCTTATCGGGAGTTACAGTAATGGAAGTTCGACCGAAATGACGTGTTAAGGCCATGAAAAGGCAAATTTTACTTACTTTCCTTTAGTGGTTCCAAAATTAATTTGGACGTGGTTGTTTCAGTAAAAACACATATCTTCCCATACGAATAGGTTTGTATTCACTTCTATTATTCCTTTTTATCAACATGTTTACGTTAATGAAAAGAAAACGAGGAATGAACTGAACGGATATTTTCGTAAGGTCCGGAAAACCTCTGCCAAACTAAAGAATATTTGGTCATTCTGTAAGCCACGTGGTTCTTGGTTATGTTGATGTATGGCCTATAAAATGAACACAAAAAACTTGGGAAGAAATCGGGCATGTGCGCAAAAAATAAATGTAATGGGTGTGGCATACATAGTTGCCACAATGTCCATGAGGTGCAAAAATGGCGGCATACATAGTTGCCGCGCTGTCGTCAAGGTGTTAACTAGAAATATGCTCTGATATTTTGCATATCCTCCAGTAAAGGCATGAACCAGGATCAAACTGGTGTGGTTTTTGCACACGGATGCGAAGGTATTGGCGCGAAGTGTACCGGCAGTAAAGAAAAAAGTTGAAACGCTTAGGTTAAGGCTTGCTCACTTCGTAATGCGGCTGTGCTAAGGCAATGAGAGACTAAGCGCGGAGAGGAGAGTATGAGGCGAGAGAGCGCAACAGATGAGAGGGCGCCAGACAACAGCCTAAAACATTGCAGCTGCTGCAGCTTACTTTGCAAGCCCTAGCGCTCTTGTCGGTGATTTCCATGCACGGAGTGCCACATGTGTGATTGTCCTTCAGTAGTCTATCCTACAGATCAGAGGAAATCGTTCACGCGACTTCTGCCTGAATTGTGCCTTTAGTTGTGATTGCAAAACAAATCCGTTACAATGCCCTGCAACGCATTCCCACACAAACTGCGGCGTGCCCGGTTATTCCTCGTTGCCTCACGGCCCAAGCCACCAGAGTCGGTCATGTTAAAAAAAGCAACGATAAAAACGAATGAAAAAGCAGAACAGCGAAAAAAAAAACGGTTCAGAAGTACTTTCGACGTCCCGATTAGGCTGATGTCAGACTTTGCGAATCGCGCGATTCGCAAAGTCTGACATCGGCCTTAGCGAGTATTGATCGTGGAGCTTAAGTAGCGGCGCACGGTGCGGTGCTTACCCACTCGGTCACTATGGCTAAGCCAGACCATTTTTCGCGTTTTATGATAAAGAATGCGAGCTGTCTCATACGGTGAAAAAACTGAGAGTACGGATGGAAATGGCTTGGAAACCGCATATATCTGGCTTCTTCACTCGGCATTTTGACCTTGCGGAATTGGCGAATTTGCGAGGACCAAAACGCACAGTATAATCGAACTTGTTGCTAACTTAGTCGGGAGGGGGAACCACGCGGCGGCGCGGCGCTCTGTTCGTCTGCCTGCAAGGCTTAGTCCCGATGGCGCGTATTTCGAAACTGCCACGTGATGGCGAAATAGTAACTGCCCTGGGACTAAGCCTTGGAGGAGCAGACGAACAGAGCCGCGCGCCGCGTGGTCCCCCCCCCCCAACTAAATTAGCACCTCGAACTTGTGAGTACCGCAATATTGAGAACATCAAACCAAAATAATGAAGAAACTTACTTTCCAGTCCTCCGAATGGCAAGATTCTTGCTTGATCACGACGTCAATCCCAGGTGTCGAAAGTGCTCTATCAGTGAGGAAATTGGGACATCCATTTCCGAACAAATGTTGCTCGAAATCTGAGTGCACATAAGAACCAGCAGGAGAAATGAAGCCTTGAAGCGTAGTTCTTCCACTGGTTTCAAACTTCACTTGACTCAGCAAAGAGTTCATCGGTTGGCTGAGAGATGTCTTAATGTCTCTTTGAGTGGAACTTTTTACAACAATCAAAGTCTTGTCTGTGAACATTTGGGATGATCGCAGATCTTCAAGCCGTACGTAGGCGTATTGACTGGCTGCGGTATCCATCTCGACACACTTTAGTGCAGATACCAACCCACGGACGCTCATGTCAATCTCAACTTCGAGTTGACGTAAATTCGCACATTGAGAGTAGAGATCTGATGAGCGAGTTCTATCTCTGAGATCACTCCATCGTACCTGATTCATGCCGCATTTTTCCAGAACACCGATGCCTTCGAGAACGTTGACAACGTCGTAGAGCCGGCGCTTGGAAACGCGAAGTATTGCGGCGGCTTCGTTGAGATTCACTGTATCGCCTCGAATTATCCATTCGATGAACTTTCGCGTGATGACGTTGAGAGAATTATTACCACGTGGTGCCATTGGGGCGAAATGGTTCTACGTAGTAAGTCGCAGGATTGGTTTGGAGAGTTGTCATTCGTTGTAGGACCAACCATCTCGCTCACACACCACCGTAACGCTCGTTATTCGGTATGAATTTACGTGAGATATATTCTCATTGAAGTGACGTTGTGGACGAATTGTAGGTATTTTATGAAGAAGAAATGAGCAGTATAGAACCGCTTCAGTAAGGAAGGGGAAAGGGGTGCGACAGTTGCTGCCGCCTACATGAGTTCCAATTTTTGCGCGAAGAAGAACTCCCCGGGGTGGGCTGTTTCGTTCCACGCTCCAATCCAGAGTTTCCTCCTTCTGCAAAAGAATGGATTGCTTGAGGGGATATGAATTGTCGCAAAACATGCCCCTCCCACCCTTTACTGGATGAGGCTTTGTATCAGGCTCACAAATGATTTCAAATTCAACGTACTGGGAAGCAGCGCTGCAGCACTAATGCTGGCCCACCGAGAGCAATGATGGGCAGAAGATAGTTTTCACGAAGTTTTCACTGCAGAGCTTATACGCGGTCATGACCCAGAATAGGGCACTCACTTGTGGCGCTGAACCGCTTGGCGCCAATTCGGCGCGATAGCTTTTCCTTAAACCGAATCTGCTTGGAACTTGCATAAAATGGTAACTCAGTGTAGTAATTACCCTCCCCTTCAAAAAGCGAGAAAGTGTCGGGTGCAGACCATGCACCACAAGTGACGACGGCCTTCACAAAATGTTAATGTTTTCTGCCAATGAAATGATTAGCCTGTTGCAGTTGTATTCTATCGATTGTCACTAATTACAACTATCATTTACCAGAAATCAGCTATCACTATGAACAACTTCTAACCAGATTTACTTGGAGGCCGTCGTCAGTTGTGGTGTTTGGTCTGCACCCGACACTTTCTCGCTTTTTGAAGGGGGAGGTTACGAATATGGCATCCTTTTTGGAGTCGGAGCCATTTGGCACTGTTTACACCCATTTGGCACCAAATTGGCAGAAACCATAGATGTCGGCGTTCAGGAACTACTGGCACTATTTAACGAAGTAAGCAAACCAGCCTTTTTGGCGTTTCTGCTGGGGCCATATGCTGAATGTTGTGGAGGAGATGGGGCCCCGACGGTCGACCCGACGTGCATAGGTATGTGAGGACACAAGTGGTTCACGGAAGAAGCCGTGTGTATGACATCAAGGAAACCACTATTCAAGGCGGAATAATTGTCAAAGGAGGGAGTGTATTGGGGAAATATATGCGGCACACGAAGCAGTTACTTGGCTGCCAAGGAAGCGAGGTGTGGCGCTTTCACGACGAAAGGTGCGCTGGTTGCTGCAGGACTTCGAAAGCACTCCGCCCCAAAAGCGATCCGCCCACTAGTTTAGTTGGTGATTTGGACGAGCTGTGTTGCCAGCAGCGGCACAACTGGAGCAACTCGACTGGAGCATGGATTGGCATGGTGCCACCAAACGCGTTGCGATGAACTCGTCCATACGTCCGCCGTCTTGCCGCTACCCGTCCTTGAGCGAAGATCAGCGGCCAAAAAAGGAGTCCCCTTTTCGTGTTTTCATGAGAGATATGTTTTTTGCCGTTGGCGTACCATTAAGCACCCTCAGGTACCTTGTAAACCCCCTAAAAGCTGTCGTAATCATAACCTTCAAAGTAATGGCTACGGAAGTCAGCCTTGAAATGGGCCGTAAAAAGGTGTAGTCTGCAGTGCAATATATCCGGTTAATTCCTAGAGTAATCAAAAATTAGTAGCCACCAAGTCGTGAACTTGGTTGCTCTTCAAGGCTACAAATATGTTTGCGCTCGTTATAGGTCTAATAGTAAGAAATCAAGAACGAGTGCCAGAACGGACGGCTTCAGTACTCTTTCAAATTGATGCAAGCGACTGAGTTTAGAAAAAGTCGATCATTACGCATGACATATGACTACAGTTTTCTGTTATGATTTTCAGACTTTCACACAACATTTTGAAAAACTATCAGGTTCCTATTATTCATTGAAACTCATGAAAGGAACACATCTAGCCTGTAAAGAACGGCCATATGATATAAAAATTAGGAGAATATAAATTGAAATCACTTCTTCTTTCTGAGAGCTAGCAAAGAATATTCAAACTCAACAGGCGCAGAGCAACTTACAACTAATTTCAGTTTCAAGCAGCCCATCTATAGGTGTGTAGTTGATACCGTAGGGTGTTGTATTGCCTACCGTGATCGCTCATCAGATCTACAGTGCGTCTCCTAATGATACAGCCAGCCAAGCAAACCT
Source organism: Ostertagia ostertagi (assembly GCA_036418205.1). Classification (NCBI taxonomy): domain Eukaryota; kingdom Metazoa; phylum Nematoda; class Chromadorea; order Rhabditida; family Trichostrongylidae; genus Ostertagia; species Ostertagia ostertagi. The sequence goes on along the minus strand of MU873985.1, from coordinate 6,385 downwards.
TGGCTTGGCTACCCTTTCCTCGCAAAAAATGTCCCCGGTTTCTGTCACGGTTTCTTTCCAGAACACTGCCATTTTCACTTTCCGCTTGAGAGCGAACTTGGCAAGCTCTTCACTACTTACCAAGCACCAGCAAAGATTAAAGGCGAAGGAAGAACTCTAATTTATTCCGAGCGGCGGCTTTGATGAAATGCTTGTTATTTCCATAATTCCCCTAAATTCTTGATCAAACCAGCAGGAGAGCTTTTACAGTCTTTTCATTCTTTTTTCCTGAGCGGCCATGCAAAAAAACTTGTTATCATTTCGAGCTTGATTCCAAGGAATCTCCACGGACCATTGGAGCAATGGGCGAAGGTCGAATGTTTTGCGACGAGAAATGCCTGGAGGTATGGATCCACGTTCTTCTTCTTCTTCTCCCTAGCGTTAGTCCCGCGCCGTCGCAGGGTCCGCTGTTCTTATCAGTCGTCGCCACTTCGCTCTGTCCAGGGCATCCCCTGCAGTGGCCATGATTTCGCTTAGGTCCTTCTTGACTACGTCCTTCCACCTCTTCTTTGGGGCTCCTCGCGGTCGCTTGCCTTGCGCTTCGAAGTCCATTGCATTCCTTATTGGGTGGCCTTGTGGTCTTCTTAGCACATGCCCATACCACCGCAGTCGCTGCTCCCTCACCTTCAGCTGGACAGGGGCAGTCTGCATGACCGTTCTGACATCCTCGTTCCTGACCCTGTCCAGTCGCGTCCAGCCGCAGGCCCATCTCAGCATCCTCATTTCGGCCGAGTGAAGCTGCCTTTCGTGGTTCTTGTTCAGGGGCCAGCACTCGCAGCCGTAGAGCATCGCAGGCCTTACCACTGTTCGGTACACCTTCCCTTTGAGCGTTCTAGAGCACCTTCGGTCGCAGAGGATTCCAGTGGATTCCCTCCATTTCATCCATGCCGCGTTGATCCTCCCCTTTACTGCCTGGTCCACACTGCCGTCGGCCGCCAGATCACTCCCAAGGTATCGGAAGTCCTCCACTCTTTCGATGCTTTCGCCATGTCCATCCACGATCGGCTCTGCACTCTCTTCAGAACTCAGGAACTTGGTCTTCTTGACATTCAGCCGGAGCCCCCCTTCTGCCAGGACCTTCTGCCATTTCTGCACCTTGGCCTGTAGTTCTCTCTGCTATCCGCTATCAGGGCGATGTCGTCAGCGTAGAGGATGGTCTTTAGTGGTCCTTCCATGAGCCCCTTCACCATGACATCTAGTGTTAGGAGGAAGAGGAACGGGCTCAGAGCTGACCCTTGATGCACCCCAACCGTGATGTTTACCTCTTTTGTTAGGCCCATGTGGGGTGCGTATGGCTGCCTTAGCCCCGTCGTACATGTCCTTCACCAGCGAGACCAGGTGTTCTGGCACGTTCCGTTCCTGAGCGCTCTCCACAGTACCGCTCGTGGTAGCCGGTCGAACGCCTTCTCCAGGTCGAGGAAGGCTAGGTAACAGGGTCGGCGCTTTTCTCGATACTTCTCCATCACTTGTCTTGCGATGAAGATGGCATCCGTCGTAGACCTTTCGGGCATGAACCCGAACTGTTCCTGGGAGATGGGGACCAGCTCCCGCAGTCTCGAGTCGACCAGTCGCTCGTACAGCTTCATTGTATGAGCAGTCAACTTGATCCCGCGGTAGTTGGAGCAGTCCATCGCGTCACCCTTCTGCTTGAAGATGGGGACGATAGTGCTTGTTCTCCAGGCATCTGGCATCCTTCCTTCCGCAGTTATGTTGTTGAGGAATCGTGTGAGCCATCTTATCCCGTACTCACCGAGCGCCTTCCAAGCCTCGATTGGCACCCCATCTGGGCCAACCGCCTTCCCAACCTTCATCCTCCCAAGTGCACACCTAACCTCATCCTCAGTCCAGAGTGCGATGGGACCAGCTGTGGCCTCTGCCCGTGAGTTGTTCTCGTGGGGGAACTCCTCGTTCAGAAGTGCCCTGTAGTACTCTTCCCACCTCCTCTTGACTTCGGCTGGCTTCCTTAGGATGACACCATCGCTGCCTTTCACACTTTTCACCACCCTGATGTCTTGGGTAGCACGATGCCGGGCCTTAGCCAGCCTGAAGACGAACTTCTCTGCGTTTCTGCTCTCCAACTTCTCGTACAAGGCGTCCATTTCTGTGTTCTTTGCCCTTGCGACGGCAGCCTTCGCAAGCCTCTTGCAGGTTTTGTAGGCAGCGAAGTTCTCGGGACTTCGGCTCTTCTGCCAGCGTTTGTATGCTTCCTTCTTCCTCTTCACGACTCGCTGGACCTCCTCGTTCCAGAACCACGCTGCCTTGTCTCCTCTGAAGTCCACCTCGCGTCTCACCCAGGACCTCCTTGGCACATCGCAGGATGGTCTCAGCCGCGTTGCCCCAAGTCCATTGTACTGGCCCGTTAGGATCTGGGAGACCGACTTCCATTATCTTTCGCCTGAGGTCACCCTTCTCCGCTTGGTGCAGCTTCCACCACCGGATTCTCCTCTCGGTTCTTACCCTTGTCTTCTTGGGGAGGTCTATCGCAATGTCTGCCAGGAGGGCCTGTGCTGGGGAGCCAGATCTTCGCCGGGTAGAACTTTGATATCCTTCACAGTTTTGAGGGTTGATCTTCTTACCAGCACATGGTCGATTTCCGTCTGTCTCCCTCCACTGCTGTAGGTTACCTTTTGAGACTTCCTTTTCGCGAAGAACGTGCTGCAGACTGCCAAGTCGTGGGCCGTAGCCAGGTCCAGAACCCTCTCTCCCTCAGCGTTCCTCGATCCTATCCCTCTACCTCCGTGCACCCTTCTAGGCCTTTCTATCACTGCCGACGTGGCCATTCAGATCACCTGCTATGGTCAGGTAATCGCCTTCCGGAACCGATCTTATGGCTTCGTCCAGGCTCAGATAGAACTCGTCCTTATCACTTTCGGGGCACCCGGCTTGCGGTGCGTACACGGAGAGTATTGTCCAGTACCCCTCCTTCGTGTCCATCCTCACAGCCATGATCCGATCGCTGATCCTGTTCACAGCGGAGACATAGTCCTTGAGCGACTCCGCTACCGCTATGGCCACGCCGTTCCGCTTGGTGTCTTCTCCATTGTAGTAGAGCTTGACACCTTCCCCGATTTCCCTGGCCTTAGCACCTTTCCATCGCGTCTCCTGAAGGCATAGGACTTGGATATTCTTGCGCGTCATCAGGTCAGCAACCTCTCGGGACTTCCCAGTTAGCGATCCTACGTTCAGAGTCCCTATTCGAACTAGCTTCTTTGGCCGAGGCCGTTCACTCCTCGGTAGCCCTCGCATACTGACCACAGAACTCGGGCGGGGGTTCTGCGCGCCACTTCCGGGTGACGTCCTAGCTTTATCACTGATTCTTTGACAACTTTTAGACATGATTGGTGTGACTGGGTATTCATCAGCCCCGGCCTGGTAACACCGTGGCTTGACCTGGTAACTATGTAAACCGCCTTTGCACATTTTTGCAAGGCATGGTTGCTTAGGCCTCGGAGGGATTCGAGCTCGCAGCTTTCCGAAGGTGCAGACATGAGTCACCACTCGGCTATCCGTTCACGGATCCACGTTCATGGGAAGGTTTGAAGTGAATCCTGTTCACGTTCGTGCGTTCGACACGTGGATCCGTACCTACCATGCATTTCGTCACAAAACCACTTCCGGTCCCGCCCACTGGTCCATGGTCCGTGGAAGATTCCTTTAAGCAACAGTCCCAGCGGGTGGGCGTGGTCGGAAACGACTGCAATCCCCCCGGCCGATTCCAACCACGCCCACTTCAGCTCCCTCCCTAGCGGCTTTCCAAGGTGAGTTTTTGTTCAGTCACACTTCTTACGTTCTTGACTAGGGGCTGAACAGCTCCGAAGTGGGAATCGGCCAGGGGAATTGCAGCCGTTTCCGACCACGCCCACCTGCTGGGACTGTTGCTTTAACTCCGCGCAATGTGACCACTGGCGCTTACTCTTTCTTTTTTGGGACCATTTCCCCTCAACAACTGTTTTCTTTTCGTGATGACCTAGAAAGAAAAAGTTGGTGACTACCATTGTTTCATTAGTAGAAACAACGAAACTACAACGAAAAAACACGGGGTGGTTGTGTCATTTGGAGACATGGGAAAAGCGATACTTCGTGAAAAATTAGCAAAGAAAAATTCTGCCATTTCCAACATGAAACTTTATGTTGATTTTCGAATTTGCTCATTTTCTTAGCTCTACAACTCGCTCATTTTTTCTCCGTCACTGAACAGTTCTCCAGAACCTTTATGGAACGAAGATTTTAAACAATTTGTAGGTGGCTGTATCGCTAGGAAACGCAGTGCACTGTTGTTTCGTGCCCCCGTTGTCCCTGCCTATACGTGCGAGTTGTACTGCTAACTAGTTAGTTTGGTCCTTCATTCTTGTCAGTACCCGAGCGGCGCCTACCTCGTACAACCACCGAATCTCCTGCTAATCACGACTCTATTTCAATTACTGTATAAGGACAAGAGCTCCACTCAAGTCAATATGGACCGCAGTTAGTCTCCGCCCGCTACCGCGCGCCATGACCCGAAGCACTCGACAAAACTGACAATCCGTGAACTTTGGTTATCCCGCTTACTAACTTCGTAAGACTACAGAGGGGCCAATAAAAAAAGACATTCTGTCTCCACATTCAAACCGATTTAATACTCTGCCAAATTCGAACCGAATGGTCTCAAAAATGAAAGAGCATATTCCACTCTATAAGAAAAAAAAAAACTTCATATTGCCCTCCAATGTGGACGAACTCTGAAAAATTGGCCCTGAAAACATGGTCCTAAATCGTGTTTCAATGGATCGGGGACCCTATATCATTAAGAGCGATTTGAAAGCGGACTCCAGAGGGGTTGCGTATTCAAGAGCTAATTTTTCTAGGAAGCTATCCAACGATGAATCGATTGAAGAAATCAAGTGAGAGCTTTGGGTTGCAGCATTTACTGTAGGTCCCCGTGAGCTCGACCACGATGGCAGAAGACGTCATAATCTGGGGACGGTGAGGGCAGTGAAGGAGGAGCTAATAGAGGGCATTTGAGGGAATAACACCTTGCTGATGAACATCCGTCAGCGACAATTCTTGCGACAAAAAAAAACGCTGAGATGCGACACAGTCAGATTGTCTTTTTTTATTGGCCTCCCCGCTTAACTATAGCTGCTTCCGTTAAATGCATTACTGTCCGTTGCTCATCTTGGCTGTATCTCACTGTTTGATAAGCGCAGTGAAGTGCACAGCTAAAGTGATGTATGTAAACAACCACCATGCATCGAGAATCGAGGAAATTTAGCGGTCGAATAATTTTTGGTAATCTCAAGACGGAATGCCCAGTATTCACTATCAAATTTATTAGAGCATCCCATTCATCCTCAAGAACTCTAGAAGGTGTAGCGGTTGAAAGGTGTTTGAATTTACAATTATAACGCTAATGAAATGATATTGAAATGAAATGCATTATCTGCAATCTGGTTTCGAGTAATCTCTACGTTCGTACGCATATCGTAATTATCAGTCCTCATCTGTCGTTATCACTTTTTGACCCCCCCAAATATGTTCCCGTCCCACCCCCATATCATGTCCCAAAATCAGCTCCTGACGACTGCTGCGAAGCGCACTATGAATTTCGTGAAATTTGTGTTTCAGCGCCTCTTATCTGCTCTTATCAGTCGTTATCACTTTGTGACCCCCACCAAATATGTTCCCGTCCCACCCCCTATATCATGTCCCAAAATCAGCTCCTGACGACTGCTGCGAAGCGCACTATGAATTTTGTGAAAATTGTGTTTCAGCGCCTCTTATCTGCTCATATCAGTCGTTATCACTTGTGACCCCCGTGACTTTGTGCGCAGTTTGTCACATCAACACAGGAAAAGCGGAAATGAAATTTTAGAATTATAAAAAAAAACAGAACAACAATAACAACATTCGTGTCAACAACTTCCAACTAAGCTTCTGATCTGCGAAGGTACAACGATTCACGGTAACATGTAGTATTTCTAGACGACATGGTTGGCAGCAGCTATGGAAAACTATAAACGTGTGAGTGAGATGCCCCGGTGAAGACGATACAAAAAACAAAAGTTCAGAGAAACAAGAAGAAAATATGAACAGTCCCAACACAACTTGCTTCTTCAACTTTACTACCGTTTCCTTTCATAAGTCCACTTCCATACTCCTGCACGATCCACCTTACCCGGTTTCTCCATTACCGGCTGCAGCTCCTGACCTTTCGATTGCGCCAAATTCTGAAAAAGAAAACGCCCACTCACTAACAGACTCTTTCCAAAATATACTGGACAGCATCGTGACTATGCAGATCTAGCTTTGTTAGTCACTTGAAATATGGTGGTGCATGTGGTGACATTGGATTTGGTATATATTGGAA